>JAVKPL010010678.1:0-45753 GCA_032173675.1 Gastrolobium villosum
CAGCAAACCCTTCAGCGATCGCCTTCCATGTCTCGTCTCAATCAAATACAATCTCAGCAGCAGCAGCAACAGCAATTAGGGCTCATGAGGCAGCAGGCCGGATTGTACGGCGGCCAGATGAACTTCGGCGCCGCCGCCTCCGCCTCGGCTCAGCTGCAGAATCAGCAGCAACCGTCGCAATTAGGTGGCTCCAATTTGGCCCGGGCGGCGATGATAAGGCAGAACGGACATTTCCCCACGTTGTCCGGTGCTGGAACACAGTTTAACTTGTTGTCTTCGGTATAATTTAGCTTAATTGTTTCTTCCATTTAATGTTAAATCCTTCATATGCATTTTGGTGAGAAAAATTAAACAACTTAGCTTAGCTAGCTGCATTTTTTTTTTAAATACTTTTCAATCATGATTGGTTATTAGGTATTGGTGGTAGGTTTTTTTACAAAATATTTTGCGATGAGTAGCATTGATGTTTTGGAATAAAGTGTGAAGAGTGAAAGACAAACATGTGATGTTAGCATAGAAAGGAATTAGGTAGAAACGAGATAATTTGAGGAGACAAGACACTGTCTAACATACTCTCTTTTTTCATTTATGCTTTTAATGTTTTGTACATGTATAGGGCTTTATTTTCGAATCCAGTAAACAGCCTCTTTGCAATTATGCAAAGGTAAGGTTGCGTACAAGGATTACCTCCACCCCACACTCGCTAGTCGGGTTCAACTGGGAGTGATTTTTTTTTATATGGATATAGCTTTTAATTATTTAAATCTCATTGCATTTCATGCCTTGCATGTTCAAAACATTATTTCTTTTCTTTCTGAAATTTTTTTTTGCTGGTATTTGGTGTAGCCGAGGCAGAAAGGTGGGCTAGTCCAGCCATCTCAATTCTCTTCTGGAAATTCTGCTGGACAGCCACCCCAAGGAATGGGGATGATGGGGTCATCAAATCTCACCTCACAACTAAGAAACAATAGCCTTGCTTATGCTCAGCTGCGATTGAGTCAGGATCAAATCAGGCAGCAACAGCAACTATCACAGCAGAGTTCACTTAACACTTCACAGGTATAATTTATCCTTTATATATTTTGATATAATTTTAGTGAACTAGGAAATAATTATGCTTACTGATGTTCTGATTGTATCTTTATAGAATCACTTTGTCATATTCTTACATTTTTTCTTTTTTTGATAAATTATTCTTATGTGGTTTAGATTTCAAATGTCCATGTATGTAGTCAAAATTCTGCATTCTTTTTTTTTTTTTTTTTAACATTTCAAGATGTATTACACAGTTACACCTGTTCTTTGGAAGTTCATGCTCCCAGATTACCAAATATCCTGTTTCTTTTTAACACCCGACCACAATTTGATTTAGTTTTGCACCATTCTTGTACATTATGTTTTGGTTTTGCAATGATCATTTTTTAAGAAACGATAATTCAATGTCTGATTAGAAAGTTTATCTTATTTTTGTCTTTCTTCTTCATTTTGTCTTACTATTTGGGGATTGGAAGAGGTTAGACATTCTTTATAATTGTAGAATAAAATGTTAGATTTTATTTTTCGAATTTACCTACAATTCACTTTTATTGTCACGAGAGGAACACACACCTTAAAACTTTTTGGGTAATGCCACCTGCCATTTTATCAAAATGAAGCATAGAACTTAAGATGGTAAACCACCAAAACTTGTACCATCTGCCATTTTATATCTTTATTGTCCTTTCTGCATTTAATTATTGACCCTGTCTTTCATTCATTGAATGTATCCCTCACCATACTCTTGCAACAACACCATCGATCTTCAAAATTAACATTTTTGTCCACTCCCGATTGATAAATTACTAATGACCTGCTTTAGGGTAGACAGTTTCCTCCCTGAACTATTCAGCTTGTCTTTGTGTTCACTCTCTGATGCACTTTCAATATCTATCCTGTCTTATTTCATTGAGACTCTTTGAGGTGCTTTATTCTTCCTGCTTTACTCCAATTTTGGTTAGGTCAGTTGTATACTTATACATTTGTTACTTAACCCATAAGCAAAGGGAAACTAAGCAGAAGAACAGAGTGGTGAATCCTTTAGAAGGACAACTTGAATTAGTTCATAAACATTGATCATGTGAAAATTTGAATTTTTTGCAAATATATTAATGGTTGATGATGACAAGAAAAAATATGTTCAGTCATAAAGTAGTTAAATGTGTTGTCTCTCTTAGCATTTCAAGAGCAAAAACTAAACAGATTTTTCACATTTGAATATTGGTAGGGAAGAAGGAACTTGATCATAATTTTGAGGTTATGATGAAAAAAATTACAAAGAAGTTTGATATAATTAAACTGTGAATGAAGTTCATTATGTGGAGTAATGTCAAGAATTAATTTCGATTGTGCGTGCACGTGCGGCGTGCACAAGTATATGTATATGTATATGTATTTTTCAAAATTAATTGAGGCATGTTACATTGACAATGTTGTTGGTTACAGGTTCAAGGCTTACCAAGGTCGTCATTCCTTGCTTTTATGAATTCAGAGTTATCTGGGTTGTCCCAGAATGGACAGCCTGCGATGATTCATAATTCTTTAACACAACAACAGTCGCTTAAGCAAATGCCAGCAATGTCTAATCCTGCCTCTCCATTGCGTCTTCAACATCAGAGGCAGCAGCAGCAGCTGGCTTCATCTCCTCAACTGCAACAAAACTCTATGACCCTGAACCCACACCAATTGTCTCGGCTGATGCAACAACAGAAATCAATGGGGCAGCCTCAGCTGCATCAACAGCAACAGCAGCAGCAGCCGCCACCTCAGCAACAACAACAACTTATGCAACAACAATCACAGCAATCTGAGCTACAAGCATTTGTTGATAAACAACAACAGCAGCAGTCTCCAAGGATGCCAGGACCCACAGTCCAAAAGGCCCTTAGTTTAACAAGATCACAGCCAGATGCTACTACATCTGGCACAACTACACCACGGGGAAGCTCAAGCCAAGGAACCAAAGCAACAAACCAAGTTCATAAACAACAACAGCAGCAGTCTCCAAGGATGCCAGGACCCACAGTCCAAAAGGCCCTTAGTTTAACAAGATCACAGCCAGATGCTACTACATCTGGCACAACTACACCAGGACCCACAGTCCAAAAGGCCCTTAGTTTAACAAGATCACAGCCAGATGCTACTACATCTGGCACAACTACACCACGGGGAAGCTCAAGCCAAGGAACCAAAGCAACAAACCAAGTCCTTGGAAAGAGGAAGATAGAGGATTTAGTTTCACAGGTTTTATTTTGACTTTATTTTTTTTTACTCAATTTTTATTTATCGGTTATGTTTTGAATTATAATCTTCTGTTGTACAGGTGGATCCACAGGTTAAGCTGGCCCCTGAAGTTATAGATCTTCTTTTAGAGCTTGCTGATGACTTCATTGATTCTGTAAGGATTTTGATTTGCCTAATTTTTTTTCCCCACACCATGATAGATGTTTATATGTGTGCATGCCAAAAAGGAGATAATATGCTACACATATCTTGTTTAACTTTAAATATATCACCTGGAATGATACTGTTTATTATTAATACAATTTTTTTCACTATATTTGAAATTCTTTTTGAATGAAGGACTTTTTCCTTTTGGTAAATAGGAAGTCCCCTATTGGGATCAAAGGGGGGAAGGGGAATGTCATGCGGGTGATCAAACACCCCACCTTACAGCAGCCCCTTGATCTCGAAGATCATGGGAGCTACCATGTGAGCTAAGACTCACCCTAATGAATGAATTTATTATTAGCAAAGTTGGTGAATGGATTGATTTTATTGTAATTAAACTTATCCAATAAGCATGCTTGTTAATTTCAATTTGAAGGATTAATAATTTATTTATTTATTTTTAATTCATGATTGAACTCTGGATATGTTAACGTTATATGATCTGTTAAATCCATTCTTGCCCCTCACTTAACAACATAAGCTTTTAGATTGATTGATTCTGTGACAGGATAATGTAATTGTTTAGTGCCTATACTTTTTTTAATAATTAAAATTTTATTGTGCTCCTGGTTGCTAATATATGCTTGATTCATTGAGATATAATATATGACTACTTCAGCTCTAATTATGTTTGTCATGGTGATGGAGGATAATTTTTTCCCCAGTTTTCTGCATTGTAAATGAGTCATACTGAAAAAGTGGGAAAGCTTTGGGTTTAGTTTAGTCCTTATTGAGTGTACATTTTTTATTTGATGGAGGTGATGGCAAGTCGTGCAATAACTATTTTGCCATACTAAATGTTTTTGAATTCTATTTCTGTGTTTTAATGCTAAAATCCTGTCCATGATTTTGTGTTTTGGCTGAGTTTGTTTTGTTTGTCAGTTCAAACTTACCTTTTCCGTATATGCAGGCGACTACACATAGTTGCATTTTGGCAAAACATAGAAAATCATCAACTTTGGAGTCCAAGGATTTATTGCTGCACCTAGGTATGTTTTGAGTGTACCTTATTTTCCACCCACCCGTCTAAAAGATGCAGAAAGAGGGGAAGAGAATAAAAGAGAAAGAGAGGGGGGGAGTTTCATGTTATCTCTTTCTTGAGACTATTTGTATAGTATATGTGCTTGAATCCTTTTCTTTCTACTTCTTTGAGTCCTTTGCTTTGTTTTCGGTCTTTCTCTCCCCCTTTGCTTTGCTGATCTATTTGTTTCCTGTGTGACTATGCAGAGAAAAATTGCGATTTAACAATTCCAGGGTATTCAAGTGAAGAGAAGAAGCGTAGGAGAAAAACTGTCGGCAGCAAATTGTTTCTCCCTCTTCTGCCCCCTTTGCCGAAAATATGAAAATCATTATCTCTTATAATAATCACATTCTGACTTGCTATGCTTCAAACATGCAGCAATTAAATGATCTCCACAAGAGGCGCCTGGATATGGTAAATTTGAATTATTCATGCGTGCGATTGATCTATATACTTCTTCCATTGAAGGAATAATATAATTGATATGTTTTCATTCCTTGCTGAACCTTCAACAATCAGATTCGCACATTGATGGAATCCTCACAGTCCGAATCAAGTATTATCAGTTCTAAAGAGACGAGTAGACAGGGCCTTCCTAACACCGTGGGTGCCCACAGCCTAATAAGACCCTTGAGTTCAGTGCAGTTGGTTTCTCATTCAACTGCTTCTCAAATGGTGCAACAGATGACAAGGTTCTAATGAACCTTTGTTTTTTTATCTTCATGCGTCTAGGTTTAAACTAAGACGCCTTCTTTGGTTTCATTCTTTTTACTTTTTTTTGTAACACATTGCCCTCCCCCTTTTCGAAGTTGTTATTTATTTATTTTTGCTTACTGTTCCAACAAGTCAATCTAGTCCAAAGGATTCATCTTTCTCAATTGCTTATTGCAAAAATCATGAGAAGTGTTTGTTGAAATTTAAATGCAAAAAACTAGCATATATCTAGACACCACTAAGAAATCTCTAATAAAACTCTCTTTTCTACTCTCTTTTGGGTAAGGTCTAATTAATTACTCTTAACCCGAAGTAGGTATTCTTTTGGGCCAAAATCGGACCAATATATTTTCTTCCGGTTTAAATTGGGCCAGCCTGGTTACTAAAGTTTGTAGTTAATCAAAATTATCAACGTCTTTGTTTTTGTTGAATAGTGTCTTCACAACTGAAATCTGAATTTGAGTGTTTGGTCCAATTCTTACCCATTTTTTTTTTAACTCTGGTCCGGACGAGATTGCTTGCTGTAACTGATTAGCATACCAGGGCATTGTGGTTACTTAGTATTTAGGCATGAAATTAAAGTCTACTAGTAGTTGACTACCTCTTGTTATTGATAAACGAAGCTGATGTAAAGCTTTTCAATTTTGAATTGAATGTAAAGCTACTAGCAAGTAAGGGATTTGGATTAATGTAATGAATTATAAAAACGGAAGGAAAAGAGTTGATGGGGAAATTATAGCATTTCTTTTGTTTTTTTGGTGAAAGTTATAGCATGACACAACAAATTTCCTACAACATGATATATGTATTTCCCTTATTATTATTATGTACATTGGAAACAGAAAAAAAAAACTATCCAATTAAAGTTATATACCCATCAAGATTGTTAAAAGAAAACAACCATTAGCACGTTTTCCCCTTACACCACCAAGCTTGATTTATGCTCAAAAGTTGGGCTTTCCCTTAACAAGTTTCACCTTGACTTCCCAACAACAATGATCAAGCAGCACTCTTGCTATTCTATATTATTATAATAAATAATTTTGAAGAATATGGCCCCAATTTTCAAAAAGGGAAATTGGCTGGACTAGCCTGGTTTATCATGCTCAATGGCATGATATTTTTTTAATAGTGTTATTTTACTCTTTATTAATTTTTTTTAGAATACGAAACGTTGTCTTCAGTTAAATGAAATAAAACAGTACCTAATACTTGTTTTACTTATATTAAGAAATTTTTAAAAGTTACAAGATACGTAGCTGTTTCTTTTTATCAAATTTGAGGGGTTTTTTTGGTAGATGAGATTTTAATTTTATTTGCATTTGAAATCGATACACTGGTATTATGATCATGTAATTAATATATTTCGATATTTAATACTGAAGTTTAAATTTGTTATAATTGATGAAGAATGTTAGAAATTATAATGATGAATTTAGAAGAGAAAAAAAGTAACGTATTAAATTGTTAAATGGCGTTAACTATTATTTTCTTTTTGAAGTTATCCTACCCTCGGCTCCCTTGATAACCCTACAAGTAGGGGTGTTAACGCACCGAGTCGAGCCGAGCCGAGCTTTGATCTTAACGGGTTAAGCCTGTTACCTGTTACGAATATAATATTAGCCTGTGGCCTGATTCATTTACAAAAAATAAAAGTCTGTCTTAAGCCCGTGGCCTGTTTATTTATTAAAAATAAAAACCTTACCTTTCAATTTGCAGCAATATTTAACCCATTAATCATGCACTCATGACTCATATGTATTTTTTTTGTAAGAAAATAATAGTTGTTTCTTTTATAATAAAAAAAGCATATTAATATTAAAAAGTCAAAATAACAACGGCACATTTACTTTACTTTACGTTGCTTTTCCTTAATTTTTTTTGAATAAAGGGGAAAGAAATAGAACTAGAAACAAAACAGAGTCTGGGCAAGTAGTGCCCATCAAATCTCTAGCAAACAGCTCTCTACAATCCATAGGGACTTCAAGAATAAGCTGTAGATCCGAGGTGTCTAATAGTTTCCCTTTGGTTGCCAAAGCATCAGCAATGGAATTACCTTCATCTTTTTTTTTTTCTCATTTTTAATCTTTCTTTTTCTACATCTTATATATTCATCTTCATATCTCTTATTTCTTTACCAAACGTTGTTAGTAATTATGAAATATTGTTAGTAATTATGAAAAGTGGCACTTGCTGTCTCAAATGATTAATATAAAAATATAAGAAATACATAAATTTATTGCATACGGGCCAGCCTCCAAGGCTTTAAGACCGAGGCCTTTTAAATAAAAAGACTTTTGCATGAGTATAAGTCTGGGTCCAATAATTAAAAAAGCTGGGCCGAAACGGGCCAAACCTAAGGCCCCTAATAGGCCCCTGGCCTTATTATCACCCCTACCTACAAGTTTCCACTTTTTGATTCGATTATGAAATTAATCTGGAGCGCGGGACAGTTCAAGGATAAATATATTTAAGCCCCTCCCAAATGCAACATGTGGAGATCAAACTCTTTCCTTTCCACTGCTTAGCTCCCACGGCTACCAACTGAGTACCTGCCTTTGGTGGTGTTAACGTTAAAACATCCAAGAAAATGTTTTTTTATATCATCCTAATTATTTCTTTGAGGTGAATCAGCCCCCACTATCTCTACAAGCCTTAACACTTTGAGTTGACTATAAGACTAATCTCGAATTAAGGTTTAGTTAAAACTATTCGCCCCTCCAAAAAATATATTTGGTGGAAATCAAATTCAAATCCCCCACCCCACCAAACTTTACTCAGCATGTGTTGTCAAATCCATTGGTTCCAAGAAAGTGTTTTATCTTCAAAATAATTACACATACACACAAATACGTAAAATAATTAACACCATAGTATGACCTTTGCCCCCGATAGTTGAAATAAGTCATTTTTATTAATAATTAAACACTCCTAAACTAGTTCAATAATCTCCAAACTCTTTAAAAAAAAAGTGTGAATTAAATTTTTGATTAACTACAACGAAAAGCTTATTCTTTTTTTTGTCAATTAAATTTACAATTGTTTAATTGCATATTTACATGATTAAGCTAATGAACCGGAGTCAATAATAAAAAAATAAGTACAGTGACAATTATTAAAAATATAAAACAATTTTAATATAATTCTTTTAAGTATTGCTTAAAAGATAGTTAAATTGTTGAGTACTGATTAACTAATTTTATTTTATTTTTATCACTGCGAAGCTCCAATAGATGAATATTTCAAACTCTCATGCCTGAATAAGGGTACGCGAACTGAACTTATCTTTCTCTAATACTATCATTTGGTGTCTATTTCGTATGTTGTGTGGTTCTAAACCAAACTTTTGTTTTTACTTTTTGTCTCTAAATTATGGTTTGGTTGCAGTAACTAGTGGGGTTCCTTAAGTTTTTCCTTGCATATATTTGGTGAATAATACGAAGAGAATGGACATTTCCTTTTGAGTTCTTCGTGTTAGTTTTTATAATATATCATGTTCATAAATCATAAAATAAGAACATGATGAAGGATCTTGGGAATACATGATTTTCACATACACAGATAGACATACCCGATCTCGATGATGAGACGTTAACAACAGTCATCTTGTCAGAAATTGTATTGGGGTATTTTATCTCTTTAAGTCTTCTTTACTTTTATATGTATTCTGAAGGAGAGAATGACATTCGGGTTAAAGGGAGAGAGGACCATATATATATATATATATATATATATATATATATCCATAACTTATAATCTGGTAAGTCCATCATATACCAAATCAATGATATGATTGAGATTAAATGTATCAGTGATTAATTGAGTAATATAACATTTAATGGGTAATATCAAGAATCTTAATATTATAATTATAATAAAATCTTTTAATATTATAATTGATTCTTAATATTTCTAACATTCTCTCACTTGTCCCGATTAATCTTAATATACATGCATCTCTAATATATAGAGAAAGGTGATTAATTTAGTCTCATGCAATGCCTAAAGAATGATGTTGAATGGAAAGAGATGGAATCAATTCCATATGCCTCTGTTGTGGGCAGCTTAATGTATGCTCAAACTTGTACTCGGCCGGATATCAGTTTTGCGGTCGGGATGTTTGGCAGATATCAAAGTAATCCAGTAATAGAACATTGGAAAGCAGCAAAGAAATTTTTAAGCTACCTTCAAGGCACGAAGGATCACATGCTCATGTACAAAAAGTCCAATGAGTTAGAAGTAATTGGATATACTAATTCAGATTTTGGTGGATGTTTTGATAGTAGAAAGTCAACCTTTGGCTACTTGTTTATGTTTGCTCAAGGAGCCATATCATGGAAAAGTGCAAAACAGACTATCATTGCTTTATCCACTATGGAGGCAAAATTTGTGGCATGTTTTGAAACAACAACTCATGCATTATGGCTGCGGAACTTGGAAAGTAACATGTTGTTCTTGTTTGATTAACCTAATAGTTCAAGTGTGAGTTTCAAGGGAAATAGATTGAGAGTACCATGGAATGGAATGATTGGGGTTTTTCCAAAAACAAGGGATGACTGAGTTGTGAATTTAGTTAGCATCTAAGGATTTTGATGGTTGCATGTTCTGATGCCATTTTTTTGCCATACTCTCTCTCTTTCTCTTAGTTCCATAAAAACATTGTAGATTAGTTCACTCTACTTGTTCTGATATTTAGAGAGGATAAAATTTGAAGCCTCATTCAAAAAAATAAAAATGAATGATAAAATTTCATTTTGTTTCATTTTGTTTCATTTTAGTAGGCTATTTTCTTCTTTTGTCTTATTAGTTATCTAAAGTATATAGAGAAGGAAAGATGTTAGGCCGTTGTAATTTCATTTCTCAAACAAATATGTTTTTGATATTTTGCCCCCAATATATATATATATATTTTTCTAGCTCCGCCGTTGCTTATATATATATATAAAGGAACACCGAGTAGCTTGCTTTTGGATATTCCTGCTTCGTTCTCACATAATATGAGGGTTAATAAAGATATGATCCAAAAATTTAACGGGCACGCACTAATAAAAAAATAATTAATTACATTGATAATCAAAGGAATGAAAACTGAAGAGGTCCTAACTCCTAACCCGAAAAATACAGCTGGACCGGGTTTTTGGGCCGGCCAGCCTGGGCACCCCTAATAAAAAATATCTGAATGATTATCACTGGTTTGGTTCATTTCCGTTTTCTTCTTCGCTGCACACTGCACTGCTCCAAAACCCAAAACCCTAGCTCTCTCTCTCTCTCTCGCACTCGCACACCATGAACTGCTCCAGTTATTTCCACTTCTTCTTCTTCTGAGTCTACTCTTCATGTTGATTTGCTTTGTTTCTTTCTCGTTTTTTCTTGAAATTTTAATTTTAACTTTTTAACTTAATTTTGCTGATCTGGGTTGTTGTTGTTGTTATTCTCTGTGTGAAGTTTCCGGCGAGGTTCCGGAGGAGCCGGTGGTTTCTAAGAGCTCCGGTCTCCTCTTCGAGAAGCGTTTGATCGAGAGACATATATCGGTACTCTTCTCTCTCTCTCTCTCTCTATTTTTTTTTTACCTTTTGCAGTTTAATGTACTGAAAGAATGGATGAAGAGTAGAGGGAGTGTTGTAGTTGAGCAATATATGTTAAGATAGAAAGGACCCCAGTTAATTGGGTGAAAAAGTTTGCTCTTTTAACTTCTTTAAGGGTTTTGTTATGGAAATCAGGAGCGTCTTAATCCAGAACTTGAACTGGTTTCTAGAACGGTGACTGGAATCTCATATTCTGTGTTATTTGATTTGAGGCATGTGCTTTACTAATCTGTTAAACTATATTTTTTAAAATTATTATTATTATTATTATTATTTTGATTTTTGCTCATTTCTGATACCAGTTTTTCATGCCAACAAGAGTAGCTTTTTTGGTGCATTTTGCAAACATATTGGTAGTATTGGTCGTTTAGTTACGAGATGTGAAGGCTTAAAGGATAATAGGATGGGATTGTAAAACAACGGAATATGATTTAAGTTTGTTATAGTTCTATTATATGCCTTCTATCTCGGAAGACTTGGAAGCAAGCCAGCTTTACTTAATTTTTTTCTCTGTCTGTGTTCTATCTATTGTAGAAGAAAAGAAGTTTGGGTGTTTTTCTGCTTAGTTACTTTTGTGTAACATGTTTGAAGTGGCCTTTTGTTTTATACATGTTTTTGCGGCGAAATGGGTGTTGCGGCAGCTCTTAATTCAATTATCTTTCATATTGATGTTTTCTAAGCTTGAATACATATAATATTACTAATCTGATTTTGACACTTCATATTCAATTTTGTTAAAAATATTGAGTAGGATTATGGGAAGTGTCCAATTACTGGAGAACCGCTTACTTTGGATGACATTGTACCGATCAAAACAGGCAAGGTATGGTGATAATAGTATTAGTTGTATGCTTTGCATATTGAGTGTGGAGTTATAAGTAGACTAAACTACCCATGTTTGCTGTGGTTCTTTGCTTTTCAAGAGTTCCTATGCATTATTCTAATTATGTCAGGATCATTTATCATGCAGATAGTGAAGCCCAGACCTGTGCAGGCAGCTAGCATCCCTGGCATGCTTGGATTGTTCCAAAATGTATGGAATTTAGGCTATGAAGTATACCTTACAATTTTTGGTATATTATGGCTTTTTAAAATTTATTTTATATGCTTTACAATATTAAATCAAGAGTTTAATGGTGGTTTATGTTAATAAGTTTTCCAAATAAATAATTAGAAGTACTTAAAAATCTATAATCTTCTTTCTATCAAAGAAAAAATTAATGTAATCTTCCACTTGTGATGATTTGGTCTGCCTAATTTATAGGAATGGGATGGGTTGATGCTATCTAATTTTGCATTGGAGCAACAATTGCACACAGCAAGGCAAGAGCTAAGTCATGCTTTATATCAGGTAAGAGCACTAAAGCTATTGACTAAAAGAATTCTTGTCTTCTACATTTCTGCTAATTTGGGGAATTGTGGAAGTTTGCGGCCTAAAAGTGACCATGAATATTTCCTATAAATTTATAATGTTGACATTGTGGTTGGATTCTATTGATTATCTCTTATCTTAACTGATTTATAAGCATAAATGTTCCATACTCATGGATCGATTTCTAATTTGATGTCATGTTTTGGGATTTGGTCTTAAAATCAAAATGATTTGTGCGGAGTTCCTATCACCAAGAAGATAACGATTGGGTTGAAAAGTCAGCCCTTGAGTTTACAATCTCTGAATTTTGAAATCTCCAGGACTATTTTTCTTGTCTTTTTAGGTTCTCATTATGTGATAAGTTTTCTTCCATTTGAGGTTTTTTATTCTTCCAGACAGAGATAGGGAATTTAACTTTTTGTTTGCCGGAACTTTTGTATATATCAAGGCAAAAACTTTTAGCATCTCAGAACTTCTCGTCAAAAACAATCTTTAACTGTTGTAACTTTTTCTGCTTATGAAAATTTAAACTGTGATTGATACCCTTTTTTTAATGGTCTATCTGTCTCTCGTCAAGGATAATTAGTTAAAAAATAAGTGTAGTGAGTTGCCAGAGGTAATTGCTGTTCAAGTTTTTTTTTGACATATCATGCATTAATGTTAGTTCTTTATTCTTCTACTTTTTAATCCATTGTATATTTTTTATTTTGATAAGATCCTATGTGATATTGATTTCAAAATTTTATAATTAGTTTTGCCGCTATAATTTCCACTGCCAGAGTTACATGCACTAATTTTTTTAGTTTTAATCTGTAGCATGATGCTGCTTGTCGGGTGATTGCTAGACTTAAAAAGGAACGAGATGAATCTAGGTCTTTACTTGCACAGGCAGAAATGCAGTTCCCTCTTTCTGCACCAAATGCCACAACAGCAAATGTCCCTGTCCTGAGCAATGGGAAAAGAGGTTTTTCATGTTATCATTTCATCCATGTTCCTGTTTTCTGTTTATTCAGTTTTGCAATCAGTTTTTAAGCTGAGTTTGATTTAACTTTAAAAAATCGCTGCTTACCCCATTATAATATTAGAGATGAAAGTGTTCAAAAGCCATGATTTGGCACTTACTCAATGATGGTTTTTCCTATTAATTATCCTTTTCTGTTTCAATTTCTCATTTGAGCTATCCTTTTGCATTTTAGCTGCTGAGGATGAGGAGCTGGCACCTGGTGCAAAGAAAATGCATCCTGGAATATCTTCCAGCATAATTTCTGAGCTAACTGACTGTAATGCTGCTCTTTCCCAGCAGAGGAAAAAGCGTCAGGTATTCTTTGTGATAATATATAAATGAATTGATATCTGCTATGTCAGTATTTCCTTAGTTGTTACTGTCTCGCTTTTTCGTCCAGTCTTGCTTAGAGATTTGGACCAGTTGGAATTTAATGGGATTTGTAGTATTCCGTTTTACTTGTTTGACTTGCCTTATGAAATTGTAATAATTTTTAACTTTTGTCGCATAATTCAAATATTTACTTGATGCTTGTGATTGTAAATTTGGGTGCTTGCACTTGTTTATGCATTTTCTTCTCTGGCTTGTTTCAGATTCCTTCAACTTTGGCTACTGTTGAAGCTCTAGAGGCATATACCCAAATATCTAGTCATCCCTTTCACAAAACAAACAAACAAGGCATTATATCTCTTGATATCCTTTATTCTAAGGTATGGATTTTAATCTCTATAAATTGGAAATATGCAAAACGGCTCTTTTGACATTTTTTAACTAGAAAACTAATGTGTGCTGATGAAGGATCATCTCATTCCCTGGTTGACAGGACTTAATTGCAACTGGAGGTATTGATACGAACGCTGTAATTTTTGACCGATCATCAGGACAGATATTATCTACACTTAGTGGTCACTCAAAAAAGGTTTTATTTTAGTTGGAATTACTGCACTTGTCTTTTCTTCAAAGTCTTATAGCTGATTATGTATACTTTTGGTAGGTAACCAGCGTAAAGTTTGTAGACCAGGGCAATTCGTTCTTAACTGGTTCAGCAGATAAGGTAAAGAGCCTATCTCTTAGAATCCACAGGTAACTAGGTTTCATTGCTTTGAACAATTTTATTGACCATCCTTCTCCACCCAAGAGCAGACATTTTAGACCATGACAGACAGCCATCCATGCATTGCCACATCCCTTGTTTTCTCTAGACACCTGACCGATTTTTTCTTGCAGAATACAGCAAATCCAAACCGGTAAAGTTGTGTGTGAACTGTGAACCCAGAATTCATTATCCTCATTTTTCAGTCTTGCAATTTATGTTTGTATTTTGTCCCCGTAATGGATATTTCTTTTGACTGTTAGTCTCACTTGGCCAACTGACAATGGTGTATATGACTTATAAATGTGAATTCAAACGCACTCGGAAAACTGGAAAGGTGTAGTTTGGTGCTGTTAGTGTTAAGTGCTAAGACTGATACTTGTAGTTGTCATTTTATCCAATTTGATTCAAGGTCTTGCACTAGTGTTTCTTTTGGGCATGTCCAAGCCTTTTTGAGATATATTTTTCTTGTTTGTAGTTATCAGCTGGTAGTCATTAATGTACTCTTTTTCACTTAGTGTTGTCAAACAGGCAATTTTTAAAATGATCTGGTTTAGTACAAAATTTTGTGAAGTTTGCAACTTTTTTTTATAACAAATTAGCTATTTGCATTTTGCATTTTCCAGTGGTCAATATTTTTACACTTTATGTTGCAGACAGTTCGTTTATGGCAAGGGTCAGATGATGGTAACTATAACTGCAGGCACATCTTAAAGGATCATACAGCTGAGGTAACTGAATCTAATCTTCTTACCATATCGTTGTCCATACTTAGATACTATTTTATGTATTACCATCCTTAGTTTTGCTCTCTTATGTTATCAATTTTTTCTGTAAAAATGAGCTGGTAAATTTTTTCTCTCTTCCATTTTTTTAGGATCTAAATTTCAATATTTTTCATTAGTGAAATTGCGGCATGCCTATGTTGTGCTTATTAATGAGTTTTAGGTTAACTTTTGGTCAAGTGATGAGGGCATATGGTATTACTTGTACATTCTTCCAGTGGAATGACACTCATAATAAAAGCTTCTTGATTGGCATTATTTGATGTTTGTCAATAATTTAATATCTGTTCATCTTCAAATTTATACTTCCCCTATAATATGCTGATAATTTTGCTGACCCAGTAATTATTTTTTCCTGTGGGCTGATATCATGCTCTTTGCTTTGTGATAGTGGTTTTAATGTACTTGGTGGCATGAGGAATTTCTTTGACAGGATTGGAAAGAAATTTTTTCACATGAAACTATTTTTTCTTGTTTGATGGTATGGCTTGATATGAATTATTATGTAGAATAAGAAATGTTTTGAAGGTAAAATTTTAAAATTGTAAGGGGAATGAAAAATAATGGAGATTCTTCAAACCACAACTCCATTTCAAAAAGCCAAGTGGATAAGTCCTTAAATAATGACCTTCCCCAAAATTAATTGCAAAATCTCCTTAACTTTTCGCTTCACCAAGTTTCTGAAACCTCAACCTTCCATGTCCTGCTCTTAAAAGCATGATAACAGCTTATTCAGTTTCCTACCCTCTGATGCTCTATAAATCACCACTGTTGCAAGTCTCTACAAATCTTTCTTCAAATGTTTTAAGTTTTGTTAGTGTTGAATAATGTGGAAAAGAGATGAAATGTCTAAATCTGTGTATGTCAATAGCACCATGGAGGCTTTATTATATAGTGTGTCTATAACAATTACATAAGAATAATATATGTGGGTTTTAATAACCTATTTTCAATCTTCTAACAGTTAGGTTTTGGAGATTCCACCTTAGACATCTTCCCACATCAAATTGGACCAAATTAACAATCATATATTGAGTCATATAATGTGAGTCATGAGTATCCCTTAAATTGCGGTGGATGCTATTTTCCATAACCTGTGCCATCTAAATAACTAACCAACTCAGCATAATATTCATTTTCAGCTTGAATTGGCTTCATTATCAATATCTTTGTTCTGATATTGGCCATGATTAAAAAGAAAAGGAAAGCAACCATAATATCTGGGCCTGGAGAATCCCTTTTGTAAAGCCATCATTTTCTTGATAGATTAATGATGTCTGTCCAGTCTCCTGCAGATGTAATATAAAATCACTCCATATTGCCTTGGTGTGCTAGAATCTCACTTATGCCCTTTAAAGTAGCAACAACCTGGCTACCCTGGTCCAAAAATCCTGTGTACATAGTCTACCGTCCACTCACGAATGGAGTAGGAATCTGAATTTTCTTCGTATACTTCTCAGCCAAATCCATCCAGTTCAGTACCAGTAAAAGAAAATTCTTCCTCAGTCCCAAAATCATAATTTGAATCATTCATGCGAACAGAAGATATATCATTGTCTGCGTGCCCTTTATCCCAACTTTTTTTTATTGTAGAGAAGATCCTTGCAACCGTTCAAACTCTGGAAGCTCTTGATTGCTAGGTTTTGATATGCTTCTTTTGCTTTCCAACATCATCAGATCAGTGCGCCTACTGCTTTTTTATTATAAATGAAATACTCTTTAACTGCTGGTCAATTATCTTTGTCTGTATAACTGATGCGTGTCGTTTATAGCAAGTCTTACATTCAGTTACTTCTTTTCAGCAGATTACCTTATATTCTGATGTTCTTTTGTTTGATATGTATTATCCATATTAAATCATAATTTTTGATGTGGATAAATCCATATATCTTCAACCCATGAAATGTCTATTATGAATGCCTTTTTACAATTTACTTTAATTCTCTCTGAACCGTCAATTATACTTGCATCATTTATGCACTTCATGTGATACAAGAATGATTTACCTTTCCAATTTTCAGGTGCAAGCTGTCACTGTCCACGCCACCAATAATTACTTTGTGACTGCTTCCCTTGATGGCACTTGGTGCTTTTATGAACTGTCTTCGGGGACATGTCTGACTCAGGTCTGATCTCTTGTTTTCTCTGTATGGTTACAGGCTTAATAGGGAAGAACTATACATGCCCATTAATTTATTTTTGGTTAAAATGTTTTAGATAAGTTGGTGTTTACAGCACAGATAAAGTTCTCTATGGAATAGTTTTGTTGTGGTGTCTGAAGAATTTTTTAATTTTCTTAGAAATTATCTTCTGAAAATAATCGATTTTAACCTTTACTACTTCAGTCTTTCCTACTTAAGTTCTAAATCAGACAATTAATGATTTGAGTTTTGTAGGTTTTGGACTCTTCAGGTTCTTCCGAAGGCTATACGTCTGCAGCCTTTCATCCAGATGGTCTCATTCTTGGAACGGGCACAACTGATGCTCTTGTCAAAATCTGGGATGTCAAAAGTCAGGTATAATTTTTTATTTAAATTTTAATATTCAATTTTATTTCCAGAGTATGTGTTTTTACCTCCTATTCGGTGCAGGCAAATGTTGCTAAGTTTGATGGACATGTAGGGCCAGTGACCGCCATATCCTTTTCTGAGAATGGATACTTCCTTGCGGTATGAAAGAAAATGTAATCAGTAAAAGTAGGATGGTTATTTATATAGTATTCTTATTGTACTCTTAAATTTGACAGACTGCAGCTAATGATGGTGTAAAGCTTTGGGATTTACGTAAATTGAAAAACTTCCGGAACTTTGCTCCATATGACTCAGAAACTCCAACAAACTGCGGTATTCAGTTTCACTTTTTGTTTATGGTCCTATTATATACAGGGTAAGAAGTTATAGCTATTTCAAAAAGTTCTTCATCCAATTCTCTGTATCTTACAGTGGAGTTCGACCATAGTGGATCCTACCTTGCAGTTGCTGGCTCTGATATTAGGTGAGGAATGCTGTCTAGTACTGGATTTGGTGATGGTTACGAAATGTTCCAGCAAAATTCTTGTCACGCTTGTCATTTGTCAACCCCTTCTATTAGTATTTTCTGAAGCTGATTTCCAGTGCCTGTTAATTTATGCAGGATTTACCAAGTTGCAAATGTGAAATCTGAATGGAACTGTATCAAAACTTTTCCTGATTTATCTGGAACAGGTTCCGTCTTTTTTATTTATTATTAGTCTATTATTCCTTCCGGCATATGAGGGTTTCATGTTTATCTAGTTACTAAGACGCTACTTGAAAATTTCTTCCCAGGGAAGGCCACTTGCGTAAAATTTGGTCCAGATTCAAAATACATAGCAGTGGGATCAATGGACCGGAATCTTCGAATATTTGGTATGCCTGGCGAAGAAATTCCCACCGAGTCATAAAGTGCCTGAGTTGCATAGGCCCAAAGTCTTGGCTCTGGAGTGAAAGTTGCTGCGTGTTATTGATGCTTGGTCTAATTTCTTGGATTGGAAAAGTGAATGAAAGTTGTGGTTTCCTTGATTATTCAGTCTTGGTCCTTAACATATCATGGTGTATGTGGGATGGAGCAAATACACTTTCAGGCTTTCTGCAGCAACATTGCTGTGCATTCCCCTTGTCTGCTAACCTAAATGACACAAAGCTGCAATATTTGCCTTGTCATCAAAACCTGAAGCTTGTATTGTCAGTAGATAATTTTGTAACTTTTTTACTTACTAGTGAGATAATTGAATTTGTCGGCCATTACTATCAGAAATTTTTATTCGTAACTGTTTATTTCATCTTTTGATAATTGAAATTTTTATCTTTTTAGTAAACAGGTTATAATTAAAAATGTTATGAGGCATTCCTTCTCCCGGAGAAGATCATAAGTTTTGAAGATATAAAAACGAAGGACCCAACGAATAAGATGGGGATGACTTGTGTAGCAGAAGGATATTTAGAATTGTTACAAAGTTATGGTAGGGATGTCAAGTGTCGTTTGATAATTGAGACGGGTCTTTGAAAATTGGTTTGGGTTTATGTAAGGATGAAGATTTAATCTAGACGCTAGCTTGATATAAAAGCTGATGAAGAGAGATCGAGAATTTGATATTTACTGTTATTGAGAAGTTGTATGATATGACTTTTTGAGGAGGTGAGTACTTCAAAGTGTGTGGAGACAAGCGGCATATATACGGTGTTATTACATTTGTGAAGGTTTCTAATAACACACTGTTATTTTTGAATCACAGCAAATTTACTTTAGTTAGTGGTTAGAGTCTTTTTTTTTTTTTTTTTTGTGACGAGACGAAGGTTAGTGGTAACATTAAAAATATATCGAGCATTCAATGCATCCTTTACCAAATATGAAAAAAGTAATATAATTATATTACTTTTACCCTTGTGATTATTTCCTCGTATATCCTCATTTTGGTAAAGGTGTAAGTACTCTTGTAGCACAGAAAATGTGCTCCCTAACATTAAACTAAAATTTTGGAGAACCAAGTTTGAACTTTTTAAGGATTGATCTTAGTTTCAATAAATGAGTGAGTTTGTAATGATAGGGATCAAGAATCTACGAATATGCATGATATTAGACTATGTTGCACCGATATAGGATACGACGCGTCATTAATTTTAAAATTGACACGTTTTGATATTAAATTAAACTTTTAATATATATATATATATATATATAATAATTTATATTTATTACAAATAGCAGCTCATAATAATACTAATCAAATATTGAAATTTCATAAAATAAATATAAAGCAAAAGTAATTTTTCATGCCTTGTTATTTTTTCATGTGAAATTTTATAATAGAAAATATTTGATTTATAAATTAATTTTTTATATTTAGTTGAAAAGATAAAATAAAATTTGGATCTTAAAAAAAATGTCGAAGCGTGTCGGAAAATAATGACCGTGTGTCAGAATATGTTGAGTGTTAATCGCATGTCAGAAAATGTTTACAGCGTGGTGGAACGTGTCAATGTCTAACTCTTAATTTTTCACCTAAATAAATGTGTCCGTGCTTCCTTGATACGAGGCACTCATTCCTTGATATTAGGCACTCAAGACATATGAATTTAAATATTCATGATCAATTTAGCAAAAAGGGAGCGATTTA
This sequence comes from Gastrolobium villosum, assembly GCA_032173675.1. Lineage (NCBI taxonomy): Eukaryota > Viridiplantae > Streptophyta > Magnoliopsida > Fabales > Fabaceae > Gastrolobium > Gastrolobium villosum. The sequence continues at coordinate 20,194 of JAVKPL010010678.1, forward strand.
GATAAAGTGATAATATATGGGAGTTGTCTACAATATTATACGTAGGTTAATGTTGGCCAAGACAAAAGCAATATTTTTAAAGGGATTAATTTCTCTCCTGTCACATGATCGATAAAGTTTGTTATCCCAAAATAATATCGTTTTGAATTTTAGAATAAAAGATAAAAGGTAATTTAATAAAATGCATCTTACAATGCAATGAGTGCTTAAGTGTTTGCTTTGGTCAAGGGTTCCAACCTTGGCCAAAGCAAATTCTTAGAATTCTTTAAGGTTTTGTTTGAGAGTTTAGAGGGGAAGGGAAGGAAGGGGATCCAAGAGGGAAGGAGGGGAAGGAAGGGAAGGAAATGGAAGGATATTATCTTTTCTTGTTTAGGAGTTAAAAAATGGTAAGAGAGAAAAACGGAGGGGTAATGAGATATTTTTATCATTTTATCCTTTTTAAAATGAATATAATTATTATATTTTACAAACAAAATTAAATTAAAAATTATTACAAAATTATTTATGTATTTTTCACAATATTAAAAAAGATCATATTTTTTATGAAATTTCTACGCTGCAAGCTATGAAAATTGTCACAAAATTATTTTTTCGTCGGAATACTCTTTCGTCGAAAAGCGACAAAATTTTTTCTCCGTTGAAAATTTTTACAAAATAGATTTTCTATCAAAATTTAGTTTTCTTCAAAAGTTTTGACGAAAATGATTTCCTCTATGAAATGCTTTAAACGAAAAAAATATTTCATCAAAAATTTTGACGGAATGTTTTCCGTTCAAAATTTCGATGGAAATGTGTTCTAATGAAAATTTTGATGGAAATTGTTTTGTCAAAAATTTTGAGGGAAATGTTTCATTCGAAACTTTCGACGAAATTTAGATTCTGTAAAGAATTTTGGCAGAATATTTTTTCCGTCAAACATTTTAAGCAAAATATTTTTCGTCAAAACTTTTTATTGAAAAATTTGCTGTTCAAATTTTTGACAGAAATGTGTTCCGTTGAAAATTTTGACGAAAATATTTTCTGTCGAAAAATTTGGATGGAAATGTGTTTCCTTAAATATTCAACGGAAAATTATTGTCAAAAAGTTTAGCGAAAATGTCTCCGTCGAAAATTATTGACAGAATGTAAATTCTGTAAAGAATTTTGATGAAATTCTTTTCCTGCAGAAATTTTGATGGAAATGTGTTTCATTGAAAATTTTGATGGAAATATTTTTCGTAAAAAATTTCGATAAATATATTTTTTTGTGAAATATTTTGACGAAATTTAGATTCTATAAAGAATTTTGACAAAAAAAAATTTTATCAAATATTTTTGCAGAAATGTTTTTAGTCTCAAATTTTGATGGAAATATTTTTCGTCGAAAATTTTTGCAGAAAATTTTGATGGAAATATTTTCCGTAAAAAATTTAGACCTAATTGTTTTACGTCGAAGATTTTCAGTGGAGATGTGTTTCGTCAAATTTTGGACGAAAATATTTTCGTTGAAAGTTTCAACGGAATTTAGATTATGTCAATAGTTTTGACTGAATTTTTTCCCGTAACAAATGTATGTCAGTGATTATGATAAAATCTTGTTTCATCTTTAGTTTTGACGAAATTTTTTTGACGTATATGATTTTCATCAAAAATTTCATTACTATTTTTGACGAAATATTTTTTGTCGATAAGTTTTATCGGTATTTGAAACTTTTCTAATAATGTCACGTTTAAAAATAATTCACATTTATGTAGTTTTAAAATTTTAATGCTAAGGGTAGATAAGTAATTTTTAATATTTCCCCCCTCAAACCCCCCAAATTGGGGGAACTTTAATTTTAGGAAGAAGAAGGATTTTGCAGGGTTTAGTAAAAATCTCCAATTCCTTCCCCTCCTTTTTTTAAACTCACAAACAATGGGAGGGCTTGGGCTTACTAAACCCCTCCCTTTCATTTCATTCCCTCCTAAAACCAACTCCCAAACAAAGGGTTAGAGGAAAACCGCCTCCACCTCGAAGAAGAATTAGTCTCACCTTTCCTCGGGTGATAATGGTTCAATGCACCTACTGTTTCAACGAGAAGTTAGCCTTAGGGGCCATACTATAAGAACAAGGTGGCTTGGGGAGGTTGTGTGAGTATACCTCCACGTTATCTACAATAATAATAATAATAATAATAATAATAATAATAATACATGTTACAATAGAAAAGAAATTTTTTTAAAACACCTTTTATTTTTTATTCTAAACCCCAAATAATATTGTTTTAAGGTAATAGGAGATAATTTTATCTCTTATAACAGGAGAAGTGCTTTTCCCCTACATAAAATGAGAATAACATAAATGAGAATATTAATATGAATAAGGTAAAAATAGAGTAGTATTTGTGGATAAAGGTATAAATAGTCCAGACGATTAATCAGGGGGTAACAAATAGGCTTAAGCCTTAAAAAAGGTTATTTAGAAAATAATCCATAGACCTATTTTTACTAGGCCTATGAGCTAAATAAAAATATTTATTATTTATTTTAATTAAAATAAAATAATTATTTAAATAATGAAATAATATTATTTTTTAATTCTTAATGAGTCGTGAAGACTGTCTTGATAGGTTTAAGTAAGTTAATAAGTCTAGGCTGGACTTTTTATTTTTAAATATAGACAAGGTTGGATTTGTAATTTAACATAGCACATTTACATCCCTGTTAATGAAAAAAAAGTGTAGCTAAAGCCAACTAGAGATGAAAAAAATGGGACTCCAACGAGTCGGGTTGACTCGTCTAACCCGCAATAAATGACGGGTTGGGTTGGGATTTCCAACTTGTCAATTTACACGCCTAACATAAAAGTGGATCAAAAGAGTTCAACTTGCAATAAGGTGGGTTGATTCATTAGGTCAATTTTTTGTTTTTTTGTTTTGGTAGTTAATTTTTGTTTTGTTTTTATATTTAGTATCGAGTAAAATTTTATTTGTCATGCTAAACTTTTGTAATATCTATTTTTTTAACTTAGTACTTATTTACAAAAGATAAAGAAGAAAATATTTTATTTACGAAAAAAGTTATTTATATATAAAGACAAAAATAAATTCTTTAAGACCGTCAAACTGAATATTACATAGATTTAGATTTGAAATTAAAAAAAAATAACAAGAGTGTAAAATAAAATTAAATAACACTAAATCTCGTAAAATAAGATTTAATTTTAAGTTTTAATTTTTTTTTTAACGAGTTAATCTGCTATAAAATGAAAAAGGTTGATATTTTTAACCCATTTTTAAAATGGTAATTACTTTTCTTATGTTACATAAAAAAATTATTATCTCCTACACTCACATTTATGAAATGGGTCCCATAAAATTTTTCTCTCATCTTTAAGTTTTTTTCTCTCCTATATATTGTTTGAGTATGAGATAATATTTTTCTTATGCAACATAAGAGAACTATTACACTTTTAAAAAATAGACCAACCCATTTTTAATTTGTTAACCGTGCTGAACCCGATTTGACATCTCTGCACACAATTGATTCTTCCCAGCTACAAGCTACTGCCGCAACGTCACACCCACAAATGTCTCGAGTGTTGTGTAAAGTCAAATTACACAGCAAAATTTTTGAGCCTACAAGAGTCGGTAAAACGGACTCGTGGACTAATCCGTCAATTGAGGTGGAGCAAGCTGAATTTTTCAACTCATCTAAAAAATGGGGTTAAAGCGACCCACTTGCCATTTTTTGTTATTTTGTAAACTTTAGTTAATGTCTACAAAAGTTTAATATCGCACCTGTGAACCCGTGGATATATGGTTTTTATGAATATTATGTCGTAGCAAAATTGTTACGTTATTCTCCAGAGTGGGCACTTTTTTTCGAGGTGAGTTAGTGTAAAATAGACATAATATTCAGTCGTGTGTGTATTTATATTGGTCAACCCACCTAACCTACCAAACAAGATGACACGCTCCGACACGGTGTCGGACACGCGGTTGATTTTTTCCGACACGCGAATTTGACCGTGTCCGACACGGTCAAATGACATTTTCGTAATTTTTTTTTTAAATTTTTTTTTTTAAAAAAAAATTAAAATATATTAATAAAACTTCCACCTGATCATATCAATTTTATTTTTTTGTCTTTTTTCCCCTTAAGTAGATAAGAGATCATCTCAGCATCATTGTTGTCAATTCCTATTACGCTTTTGTTGTATCTCATTCCCTCTGATCTCTCTCTAATATGATTTGTTCTCTCTGATATTATATCTCTCTCATCCCAATTTTTATTTTCTTTATTAAAGTTTCCATCTTTATAACATGTTGATGGGTATTATTAATTTAGTTTCATTTTTTTGTTAAATTATTAAATATTAAATGAAATATACACTATATAAATTAAAAATATTATTTAATATTAAAACGTGTCCCAACGTGTCGAAATCCATAATTTTTTAGGATTGACGTGTCGGAGTGTCGTGTCGTGTCACGTGTCGTATATATATATGATAAAATCATTTCTGCAGCCACTGTACGTACATCAACGACATGTGTATGGTTATGATTCTCCACATTTAATGCTTTCATCCTTTATATGATTATGATTCTCTGTATTTGATGCTTTCAAGTATATATATGGCAAGTATTTGATTGCTGCACATTCAACAATTGCAGAAATGTAAACCCCTATATATATATATATATATATATGAGGTAGGATCCTTTGACACCGGTGCCAAAATTGAAATTTGACACCTCATCTAATAACCATGAGATTAAAAAAGATCAACGGTGTCATATGCTTACAGATCAGAGTCGTCAATCTTTTTTGATCTAACGGCTCTCAGATCAGGTGTCAAATTTCAAATTTGACACTGAGAAAAGATCCTACCTCATATATATATATATATATATATATATATATATATATATATATATTGCTGGTTGTTTTATCTTTTACTAAATTTAGTTATTTACCAATTGCTTCACTAAGATTCCAATTTAGAATCTTCCTGTGTTCTGATAGCTTACACAAAACTCAGAATTGCAAAATTGTGCAAAGTGGAACTTCAAGAATATAATGTAATGATATAAACTTGGGACATAATGTCAAATACATCTCTGATTTGATTAATCATCCAAGGGTAAAAATCACCCTAAAAAAAGTTGGTAATCTACATGTATATATAAATTGCTAGGTAGAGAGAGAGAGAGAGAGAGAGAGAGAAACGGTTTGCTAGTTTAGGACACCCCAACAAAAGAATCTCAGCCTTGCGTCAGGTAAGAGAAGCATGCGTAAAACCCCACAACTGCACATATTAGAATAGAAATATAAGTATAAATAGTAAATCATAATCTTGTATGGCAGTAGAAATAAGTTGATAAAATCAATGCATGGATGGCATGTAGTGAACTATAGCTGTAAATATGGATTTTAAATTATGATGAAATTTCTGAGTTTAGATATCTAATGAGGGCGAGCCTAAATCAGCGGTAAAGCCGGCTCTTTGTGACCGAAACGTCGTGTTTGAATCTGGAAAATAACCTCTTTACAAATATATGTAAGGATAAAACTGCGTAGAAGGATTGCCTTCAACCCTATACTAACAAGTTGGGGTTTAATAGGGAGCGGCAATTTTATCCGAATTTTTTCTTTTTTTTGGTAATGTTTTATGTGACTTTAGATATCTCATGGCCATGAGCATCTAAAACAAAAACAACGACAACTACTACGCCTTATTCCAATAAGTGGGGTTGGCTACATGGACCAATTAACATCATTAGACTATTAAAAAACAAGAATTTCAAAGAAACCATTCAGGGTAAGGTTTTGTATAATGGCTCCTCCTAGAGTTTTCTTTAGATTTACTTTATCTTGTTTAATCAGACTATATTCCATTTTAAACATTTTTCACTGGAGCCTCTATTGGTCGTCTTCTCTCATGATTCTCTTATGACCAAACTACCATAAGCAAGTTTGTCATTTCACCCTAAAAAAAGGTGCTATTCCAACTTCTTCATGAATACATTTATTCATAATATTATATTTTATTTGAGAACGAGTAAGATTATTCCTTGTAACTGGAAGGTTACGAGTTTGAGTATAAGAAATAGCCTCTTTGTAAAAAACGCAAGAGTTAGACCGCTTACAATCAACTCCCACCCTTGCCTTCGCAAGTTGAGGAGCCTTGTGCAGCGAGGTTTGTCATTTTTCTTGTATATCCACCCATTCTTAGACATCTAAGTAGGGAAATATAAAAAAAATAAAATCCACGCTATTTATAAATGCTGAGTATTAGACCCTTGAGTATTAAAATCCATTTCAATATGCCCTCTACGGTCTTCAAACAAAGATGACATATACATCAACAATTTTATGCTCATAATATTTTCATGAAGCAGAAAAAAGAAAAGATAACAACTAAAAGCAAGGCTAACCAGTAGATAGAACAAACTATAGTAAGAACATTACCTCAACATTCTTCAATTGAAACTCAGGACTATGAGCCAGACATAAACTTCCAAATGTATCGCAAGGTCCACTAGTTCCAGTTAACCTTTCCAACCAGAAAAACACATTCAAAGGAAGAGATTCCATTAGTGGTACGTCTACAATAATAAAGAAGACTGACAAAAACCATGCCGCACTATTGAAATACTTACAGATCTCCATCTATGCATAAAGCAAAACTACCACCACCACCAAGTGCAAGTAAGTCACTCAAACATAAGTAATAGTACTGGTTGACACCTACAAACAAACATATCATAAAATCTCTTTATAATTGATTGACATGCTCATAGCCTCATACAAAAATTTCCTTTTAGAAAAACGTGCAATTTGAAAGAATGATCAAAGTATATATGCTAAAATCCTTCTATTCGATTATAAATCAGTAATGTCAAAATACGAAGTACAGTGAACCGCGCAAATTTCTGAAATGCGTTAGAGATTGAGACTGAATCATTACCATACATTACATTAATCCTGGACCTATTGTGTCAATTGATACTGAAACTAGAAGAGTACATGCCAGAGGTGATAAAAAGCGAGTCAGTCATTAGCCAAATTTAGAGACTTATTGGCTCATTAGCTTTCTTCTACATTAGGCTTTAAAAAGAATTTTATTTGAGGAATTTACATACTTCCATGTCGTATAGATCCAAATTCATTGTAGCTAATTACTATTGAAAACTGATATATCTAAATCATTAAAAGATTTTTGACCCCAAAACACTGTTTATCGCTCGTCCACTTACAAATACAGATAGTAGTTAATTGCGCCGCAATAGCGCCGCGAGACACGCCGTATGGGTGTTGCGGTGCCTCGCCGCAAGAAACCGCGCCGCGTCACACCGGAACGCAATAGCGGCGCAATCGCATTTGCAGCCATATTGCTGTCATAAGGCATAATGTCAATTTTGTCCTACATTTAAATGTGTAACAGAAAAAATTTAAGGGTTTTTTAGCCTATCCAATTGGAAGAACAAACTATCAGTTTGTTGTATCAGTTTTGTTATGCAAATTGAATTTCAGTTACAATTCTATTTATTGGTTAATTAACTTTTCCGTTTCTTTTGCGTTTCCGTTTCTGCACTTAATTTTCTGTTACAAAATGTAATTAGTTTTTCTGTATCAGAGCCTCACCGTCCCCCTCTTTGAAGTGAAATTAAAAACAAAACACAAAAAAGGTAAACCAAAAATTGGGCCTGTGCATAATCCGCGCTTCAAGCCCAAAGGGCTCTTGTGTGAGGAGGCGTATTGAGATATATAGTCCCACATTGGTTGTATGAGCAACTAATGTGGAGTTTATAAGGCCTTGGGCACTCCAACCCTTTGAGCTAGCTTTTGGGGTGGTGTATCCCAAGGTTCTTTACATATCTGCGTCTCTCTGTGCGGAAATAGCGGAATAGATATATGACAGAAATAATGACAAAAAAATAACATTTTTTAAAGGCAGAGATAGTAGAAGTGACATGCCGCAATCCGCATTTGATAACTACGATACAGACAACGAATCGATTTCTGACATTTGGCTTAGTTCCAACATCTTCCTACAAATAAAATGCATTTTCACATCAACCAATGAGAACCCTTACCAGTAGGTCGAAACAGCCTTGGCTGCCCATATATGGTTGTAAAGACAAAAGTTTGGTTTGTCCCCTATCACCACAGCAAACAGAACAAAACCGCAGTTCAAGATGTAGAAGTGTGTTAATGAAGAAGCATTATCCAAAAAAGACAAAAGAGTTGACATACTTGATATTTTCGCTTTGCTGCAGGTTTCAAGGGGCAATCTAGCAGCCCACCGAACACAGCCCCTTGCATATCTCCAACAATCTAAACATTTTGCGAAATGGATAATAAATACACATTGTCAACCAAAAAAAAAATGTATTAATTTTCAACTAGTAAATTTCCAATGCACACCATAACAGGAGACATGTATTCAGTTCATAAAGTTACCAGCAAACCAGGACCAGAAAGTTCAGCACTCTTGCGAAAAAGTGTATGAAGTGATATTCCATGTTTCAAAGTACTGCCCTTCATGCAAAGAAGGAATGTTGAATCAATATTTCAATGCAATAACACAACACTTTTCAATGCACAAACTAAAAGGTAGAGAGAAAAATTACCTGTAAAGTAAGACCCGCTTACACCCTTTTACTATATTAGGGAGGCATGATTCAAAAAATTCATTCAACTCAGGAGAAATAAAAGTAGAGTCATCAAAAAGATTGCGTGGAGGCTTCTTTGGAGTATTTTCTCCAAAAACTTCAGAACTGCTAGTACTCCTTCTAGAGGCTTGATCTTGATCATTAATTTTATCTTTCAAAAAATCCTTGTCATTACACATGGGACTAAAATCAACATATTTACCCAAGGGATCATCATCCCCGCACTCAAATTTTTCGTAGTTACATCTAACAGAAACTGATTGATGGTTACTTGTCTTGGATCCACCAAAGCTAACTGAAGGAATAATATAAGACAAATATGAAGACAAAGATTCACCCTCTTTAGAATAAGGGATGGCCTACACATATAAAAACCACATGTCAAAGATTAAACAAAGAAAGAAAAAAGAGAGAGGAGAATTAAGCACTCGATAATGCACTCTTAGAACATTGCTTTTATTCGGTTAAATATCAAATAAGATGAAATCATATATATATTTTACTTTTTCTCAACATGAGACTGATATGTAGGGATGTGCATGGTCGAATCGAACCGGATTTGTTGAAAAAACTGAACCGAATTGTTTAAATGGTTCGATTCGAAAATGGTTCGGTTTGGTCGAAAACTGGTTCGGTTTAGAAGTGATTCGGTTCGGTTCGGAAGTGATTCGGAACCGGTTCGGGTAGACCTTCTTTTGAAAAGAAAAAAAATTAAAAATTTAAAAAATTAAGTTATAAAAATTAATTTGGTTTGGTTTGAAAATGATTCGGTTCGGTTTGGAAACGGTTCGGTTATGAAACGGTTCGGTTCTTAAACCGGTTCTAAAAACCGGTTCGGTTCTTAAACCGGTTCTAAAAACCGGTTCGGTTCTTAAACCGGTTCTAAAATCCGGTTCGGTTCATGAATCGGTTCTTTAAAAACCGGTTCGGTTCATGAACTAGTTTTTTAAAACCGGTTATTTTATGGAGCGGTTCGGTTCGGTTCATGGTTCAACTAAATTTTTGGGTTATTTTGCATATCCCTACTGATATGTGATGGCTGCAGAATGTTACAAGAAAGATAAAAAGGTTGGTAATGGACCTAACCAAAATTTCCAAATGAATCAAACCAATAAAGAATGCAACCACACTTCAACTCCAAATGAAGCTTATTGATAAATCAAAATTCCATATTTCTCTGCTGGTAACACTGAAGGGTTACAGCTTATAGTAGAGGCCATATACATAACCGCACTTCGAAAATTTCCAAACAACATTAATATTTACCTCCCAAAAATAAAATGCAGAAATCAAACCACACAAATTTTATTTTTATTTTTTGAGTGCATTTTTGTAGCGATAAAAATTAATATAACCATTCAACCAAAGACTCAAATTTTGTAGAGACTAAATCTAAATTACCATGAGAAGCTGATCTATACTTAAGAAACCATAAAGCTGATATTTTTATTATTATTTTTATATTGGGTATAACAAACACAACCAAAATAACAAAATGCAGATCAGTGAAACTAAGAGAGACCCATTTCATCCATTTTTGTTTCTATTAAAATTTAAAAAGAAGAAGAAAAGAAACAGAACCTGGGAAGAGGAGGAGGAAGAGTTAGGAGAATCAGCGAAGAGACGAGAAAGCTTGTCTGTGAGTTTCTCTTTCAAAGTATACATTTTTTGAACCAAATTGAAAGGTTTAGTTATGGCTATGAGCTATGAGCTATGAGCTATGGTAATCAATGCTTTGAATGTGAAGAACGCAATATAAAGGAGGCAAATAAAGGGTAAAAGGACAGCGGAAAAAATAATCAATTGCGTTGACCATTACATCATGGAAAAAACAAAGTAAGAGAATCTTACGATACAATATTATTAGGAAAAAATGTTTATCTTTTTAAATTACACAACTTATATTCTTTCACTCTCACAAAGAGATGAGACCTATACTTTTATTTTTTTGTCAATTTTGTTTCTTCCTTTATCTATCTCTTTCTCTCTCTTAAAATGACACAACCTTACATCCTTTAAAATGACAGACATTTTACCTATATTATTATTATCAAATAATATCATTATCAAGGTTAATACCATTGATTTTGGTTAATTTGGGGATAGGTTATACTTACTACCTAAAAATTAATTAATAAATGAAACCCAAAAATTTCCAATAAATTATAACTGTTAGATTGATGGAAATCAACGGTGATTAGATTAGTTGTAAGGTGGTAAATTTTTTTGGTGGTAAGTATATAATTTCCCTTATTAATTTACAGTAAATTATAACTGTTGATTGGCAGAAATCAATAGTTAAGATTTTTTTTTATTTTTTTTGGTAATCAAAAGTAATATTATTTAATAGTAATAATATCCTATCCCGCGAATGCATTAGATTCAGATTTTAATGATTGTTTTTTGAAAAAAGAAATCATTAGAACTTTAAATGATTGAAAAAAATCATTCCATTAGGATTTTAAAATATTATTTTAAAGTCCATCCAAATCCGGTGATATTCAGTTAGAATTTTAAACAAAGGAAAAATAATCTTGTCATATTCAAAAAACCTAACAATTTTAGTGAATTTTCTATTGGTGTGAATTTCGTAAGATTTTTTAATGAGAAATATATTTAGGAATTTAGGATACCTCTCTCACAGCTCACCTTAAACCTAAAAATTTCTTGAGATTTCTCTATTGCAATGTCTTATTCTTCCTTTGTTGGGTCGACTCGCTCTAAACCGGACTCCGCAATGGGAGTTTCGTCAAAGCTCAAAAAAAGCAGATTTTTTTAACTATTTTCATGACAAAACAACCCAGAAACAATAACTCAACAAGATTCTAATTAATCCATTTCAAAAAAGTAGATTTTTGAGCGATCTTTTAAGAACTTTTGGAAGTTTAAAAAATGATTTTTTCAAGCTATGGGTCACGATTTTTTCTTGGCACAAAAATATGTAATTTTTGAATTAAAAGCAACATAAAACAAAGGAAAAATAACAAGGAAACAAAACCCCTCAAATTAATATTTGTTTTTACATCAATGAAATAAGATCAATTTAAAGAAAAATTGAAACTTTCATAATATGAACTCTATGTTTCGTAATAATACATTCATGAACGAATTGTGAAACAGTTTTTTTGTCAATACATCACTAAAAACTTATTTTTCAAAATCCCCAAAGCAATTTAATGTTTAAATGTATCAATTGAAAATAATTTAAGAAATTTTCTAAACTTTCATATAATAAAACCCATAAATTCATAATCAATTTTTTTTAGAATACTCAATAAAAACATGCATATGATATATGGTTATAAAACTCTCAACGTAGAACAAAAATCCCAAGGTTTCCAATATCAATTACAAAAAATTCCAAACGAAATATTATCATGAACTTTAGGTTCTATATGCAAATTTCGAATTATTATAATAAATAGAAAAAATGTGGGTCTTATAATTATGCATAGCTCTGATACCAAATGAAGAAGATAATTTTCATCTCATTGGTCAAACCCAATAGCAGGAATGAGAAGATGCTAATGTGTGGAGGCTAATATAGATACGTGGAGAGCTGCTACTTAATAAGACATCAAATCATTGATTGAGAAAATTATAATAGGTTTTACTTTTATATTAATATAATTGCATTTCTTTATTTTTTTATTGACTCTTGTAATTTTGAATGTTTGTTAAAAATTCATATGATTTTTTAAAATCTTGTATATTCATATTGTTAAGGGTACTAAACAAACCGGGGGCCTTTGCCTCGGCTCATGAATGCCTCATGTCTAAAATTGGTTGTTAGTACCAGGCTTGGACTTGTATAAAAGCTCGTTTAATAAAAAGGTCTCAGGCTCCAATTCAAAAGCTCGGCCCTAAAGCCTCTCGGCTGGCCTAGTATATTATTATTTATTTATTTTTATATTTTTTGCACTACTTGTAATAGCCCCCTCTTTCTCCTCAATCCATTTCACCCCATTTTATTGGTTAAACAAACTTTTTGAATGATTTTGTTCTATATTATTTGTTTGGATATAAATTGAATTTATAAATATTTATGAAATTACTAATATTATTGATTGTATATTCTGTTTGGATAATTTTTTGTTGTCTTTTTTTTTCTTAAACAGACTAACAGGCTAAACAAGGCTTTTATTTTTTGTAAATAAGTCAGGCCACAGACTTATAGTTATATTTATAACAGGTAACAAGCTTGGTCAGACTGACACATTTAAACACAGGCTTAGCTTTTAAGACCAAAGCTCGGCTCGGCTCGGCTGGTTAACACCCCTACATATTGTCCTTTTAAATCATATAAATTCTATTAAAATCCTTTCATCCAATCTTATAAAATCTTGATTGTAAAAAGTCTCATAAAAAAATCTTTAAAGTCACTACAATTCTAGATAGTTTTTTAAAATCTATAAGATTTTTATCTCAAAATAGTCTTTTAAAATTCTAGTCCAATATATGCCCCTAAAGTTACGACCACATCTTAACCGTTGATTTCCGTCAATCAACGATTATCATTTATTGCGAATTAATAATTAATTAATGAGTTTGATTTGAAAAATGATAACCGTTAATTGACAGAAATCAACGGTTAAGATGTGGTCGTAACATTCGTGTGTCACAATGTCCTATATATATATATATATATATATATATATATATATATATATATATATATATATATACATGAGCCATATATATATATATATATATTAAAATGCCATATATACTTCTGTGTGAGGTTCATATTTTTTATTTCTCTCTCTTTTCCTTACTTGGGCCCACATGAGCCATATATACTTCTGTGTGTAGAAGATAAATTTATCTCATATAATATGAGAAGAGAAAAATATTTCTACAGTTAATGCAGAGCAGAGAAATATCTCCTATAATATGAGAAGATAAATTTATCTCCTATAATATGAGAAGAGAAAAAACCGCGCATTTTCTTACCACTTATTTATTATTATGCAAAGCATCTGCAAGTAAAGAATTTGTGTATATAATCCTCCTCATAAATTGAATAAGGTTGATTTAAGTTTTGTCGGGTCAATAAAAAATAGACAGCATCTTCGGTCTTTTTTCTTTTTGCTTTTTTTCATTTTTATTTTTTAGTAAATTTTTTTTTTGTTTTTTTTTTCATTTTTAAGCTAAACGAATTAGCATGCGAAGCCAAACCCCTTATTTAAAATCATTTCTAAAAGGAGAAATGTAAGCAAACTGTTGGGCTAAGTGAGAATAAGCCCAAACGCATAAAGAGAAGACCCACTTACTTAATAGACTATTGTTAATAGTCCAATAGTTATGTTAATTAGAAAATGGCAGTAAAGAAAATACAATGTAAGGGATGAGAGTATTAATAGCCGAAGAGGGGCGTGAATGAAAATATGAAAAGCTTTGACAACTTCTCTCTCTATTTCCCTTCTCTCTAGATCTCATCTCCTTCTCCGTTACATTTCCAGATCTGGTCCCTACAATTGGTGCTTTCATTTTGTCTCAACTCTTGCTATGGCTGACAACTATGAAGCACCGACACTTCAAAAACCCTAACGTGTCGTGTCCGACACTTCCCGACACTCTCGGGCTCTCCGACACTCCCCGACACTCCAACACGCATTATAGAAATTCAAAAAAAGGTTCAAATGTTGATTTGTGTTGAGTTTTTAGTTCCAACTATTAGATTCGTTGGATTACGATTATCATTTTATTGAGTTTAATATAAATATTTGGGATATGCTATGTTTCTTTGCAAAATTTATGAATATTATAGGTTTAGATTCATTTTTTTGTTAAATTATTGAATATTAAATATAATATATACTACATAAATTAAAAATATTATTTAATATCAAAACGTGTCCTAACGTGTCGAAATCTAACATTTTTTAGAATTAATGCGTCGGAGTGTCGTGTCGTATCGTGTCACGTGTCCCGTGTCGGTATCGGTGCTACATAGGCTGACAATACACGCATGAGAGCATGAGAGATCTTCAACAACGTTTAGACACCCTAGAACAGCAGTTTCGCGCTGCTGAATTAGTGCGGGAACAACAATTTGCGTCCCTGCACGAATCTAACGTACAATTTCGGGAATCACAACTCTAGATGCAAGATTCTCAAGAGCGTCTTCATCAGGACCACGCTCGTCTGCTGGATATTCAGCAATCATCCCTTTAGACAGGTCAAGTTGGATTTTCCCAGATTTGCGTCTGGGGATCCTACCACATGGATTATAGCTGCTGAACGCTATTTTGCGCTTTTTCAAGTTCTTGTGCCTGATCGTTTGAACTTAGCAGCCTTCCATCTGAGTGATCCTGCCGACAGCTGGTTCTATGGGGCTCAACAACATGGTGTCATGACCGATTGGCAAACGTTCTGTATTGCATTGCAACGTCGTTTCGGTCCATCAGAATTTGATGACCCAGCGGGGACCCTAGTCAAAATTCAACAATCAGGGTCTTTTTTGGATTATCAATCCTCTTTTGAGAAATTGGTAAGTCGAGTTCCCGATCTGTCGGCAACGTTAACTCGTAGTATTTTCATATCTGGTCTCAAACCCCATATCAGACGTTCTGTTCTTACCCATCGACCCCTGGATTATCATGAAGCATACGCCCTGGCTAGAGTTTATAAAATTTCAATTGAATGACTCTAAACCGTACCACCCCTGGACCAATTCCCCTAAGCCTACCGTATCTCCTACATCTAATTCCATTATCCCAGCCTTACAGAACACACCATCCTCTCCTATACCGGCCATCCCTATTAAACGCCTTACCCAGGCCGAAAGACAACTGAAACATGAGAAAAACCTGTGTTATAGTTATGATGAGCCATTTTCATTTGGCCATAAATGTAAAGGGCGTGCCACATTATTGTATCTGGAAGGCACAAATGATGACCCAGGACCAGAATCAGGCCCATCCATGGAGGACACCGCCACTGATACTACTTCGCCTGAAATTAGCTTTAATGCTTTCTTTGGCCACCACAACTCCAGCTCCTTTCGCTTATCAGGTACAATTAAAGGTAAAGCAGTTCAAATTCTAGTTGATGGGGGTAGCACCCACAACTTTATTACTGCTCGTATGGCCACGTTCCTCAATTTAACTATGCACTACATAACCCCTTTTCAAGTCCATGTGGGCAATGGTGACACACTTCAATGTCTCGCTTCCTGCTATCAAGTACAGTTGTCTTTACAATCTCACTTATTTGTGATGGAACTGTTCATCCTCGACCTGAAGGGTGCTGATGTGGTTTTAGGAGTCCATTGGTTAGCAACATTGGGCCCTATTATTACCGATTATGCTCAAATGACAATGTCTTTTGTGCACTAGGGCCACACTGTACTTCTTAAGGGCGACACTGCTACCAACGCAGTGCCCATTACCCATGCCCAACTCCACAAATTAATGACCCATAATCCTGTTTCATCCTATTATATGTGTCTGTCCAGTCCTGTTACTGCGCCACCTACTCCTCAAATACCACCCACTATCCAAAACATTCTCCAACAATTCCAAGATGTCTTCCAAATTCCTAATTCCTTACCACCTGACAGATCCTCCAATCACCATATTCACCTTACCCCTACATCCAAACCAGTACAAGTTAAACCATACAGATACCCTCATTTTTAGAAATCAGAAATTGAGAAAATGGTCAGCGACATGTTGGGCAGTGGTCTGATTCAACCCAGCCAATCACCCTTTAGTTCTCCGGTCCTATTAGTCCACAAAAAGGACGGTACATGGCATTTTTGTGTCGACTATCGTGCACTCAATGTTATCACGGTGCCAGATAAATTTCCGATTCCTACAGTGGATGAATTACTAGATGAGTTACATGGAGCTCACATCTTCTCCAAGTTAGATTTTCGATCTGGCTACCACCAAATTAAAATGGCCCCAGAAGATACACACAAAACGGCTTTTCGAACTCATCATGGGCATTTTGAGTTTCTGGTGATGCCCTTTGGGCTCTCCAATGCCCCATCTGCATTTCAGGCCACTATGAATCAAGTGTTCACGGGCCTCTTACAGCAGTTTGTTGTCATTTTCTTTGACGACATTCTTGTTTGCAGTCCCTCTTTACAGGAACATGAGAACCACTTGCTGCAGGTTCTCCACATTCTTCGCCAACACGGATTCTATGCTAAACTAACAAAATGTGAGTTTGCTGTGCAGGAAATTCAGTTTTTAGGCCATATTATAACCGCTGCAGGTGTATCCCCTGACCCTTCTAAGGTGCTGGCCATCAATGCTTGGCCCATTCCTACAAGTGTAACTTAGCTACGGGCATTCTTGGGATTATCCGGATACTATCGCCGTTTCATTAAAGATTATGCGACGGTGGCCGCTCCACTCACTGATTTATTGATTAAAGATGCTTTCGTTTGGTCTAGTGAGGCTACTGAGGCTTTTAAGTCTTTACAACAATTACTTACTCAGGCTCCCATTTTAGCTTTACCGGACTTCACAAAGCCATTTGTTCTAGAGACAGATGCCTCCGGTGTGGGGGTGGGAGCAGTTCTTCTGCAAGAGAACCACCCCATAACTTTTTTTAGTCGAAAGCTTTCTAAACTCATGCAATCCAAGTCTACATATCTCCGGGAGATGTTTACCATCACTTCTGTCGTGGCAAAATGGAGACAATACTTATTGGGGTCGTGCTTTATCATTAAGACTGACCATAAAAGCCTCCATCACTTGACGTCTCAGGTGATTCAAACACATGATCAACAACAATTCCTTGCCAAATTGTTGGGATTCAACTTTACCATTCAGTACAAACCGGGTAAAGCGAATACAGTAGCAGACGCCCTTTCGCATCAAACTGAGGGGGATCATGCACAACATTCCCCGACGTTTCTGGCTTTCAGTGTGCCCACTTCTCAATATGGTCCAATAATACAATCAGAGTTACAGAAGGATTCCCACACTACTCAAATTTTACAAGGTTTACAGACTGAACCTTCCCGTTGGCCTCAGTGGAGAGTACACAAAGGACTGTTATTCCATCGACAACGGCTTTTCATTCCTGCACAGTCCTCCATGATTCCAGTTCTACTTCACAACTTCCACTCTTCCAAAATGGGAGGTCATGCCGGCATTCGACGCACACTGCTGAGGTTGAGCACTAAATTCACCTGGAAGAGAATCACACATGACGTTCAGCAATATTTCAAAAATTGTGAAATTTGTCAAAAATCTAAAGCACCTAACCATTTACCTTATGGTTTGTTACAACCATTACCCATCCCTGAGGCTATCTGGTCCGATCTCTCGACGGACTTTGTCACTCATCTACCTCCGTCAGCAGGGTTTACAAGCATCTTGGTTGTCGTTGACAGACTAACTAAAGGAGCTCATTTTGTACCTCTTCCTCCGAAGTATTCGGCCTCGAAAATTGCTTAGATATTTTAGGACAACGTGGGCAAACTGCATGGAATTCCCAAGTACATTGTTAGTGACCGTGATCCCATTTTCGTCAGTGAGTTCTGGAAAGCGCTTTTCTCGTTGCATGGTACCTCGTTGCATTACAGCTCCGCGTACCACCCTCAGTCCGATGGGCAAATGGAACGCGTAAATCGCAGCCTGGAACAACACTTACGATGTTTTGTGCACGAACATCCCTCTAGCTGGCACCATTTCTTAAGCTGGGCGAAATTTCACTTAAATACTGCCCACCATCGCTCCACTGGTACATCTCTCTTTCAGGCAACGTATGGCAGAAACCCACCATGTCTGCTCGAGTATACACTGGGATCCACTGCAGTTGATGCGGTTGAGACGGATCTCCTCCAACGGTCAGTAGTCCTTGCAACATTAAAGCAACATTTATAAAAAGCACAAGCTCAGATGAAATCTCAAGCGGATCGTAAACGGAAAGCTATTACCTTTAAAGTCGGAGATCAAGTTTTGCTCCGTCTTCAACCTTTCCGTCAACTTTTCGTACACCGTCGATCCACTCATAAACTAAGCTTGCATTTTTATGGGCCATTTGAGGTTCTGGAACAAGTCGGCAGCGTTTCTTATCGCCTCCAACTTCCCGCAGGATCGCGGGTACACCCAGTATTTCATGTTTCTCTCTTGCGGCCTTTCTGTTCCTCAGGCCAATACAAGATACACGAGTTAGCAATGACGACTCACAGCATTCCTCCATCCCATGTTCCAGCAACTATCATTTCTCAACGGACCATATGGAGAAACGGAAGGCAAGTTCCACAGGTTTTGGTTCAATGGGAAGGGTTGTTGCAGGAGGATTCCACTTGGGAGGATACTTCTCTTTTGCTCTCTGATTCGGGTACAAAGCATTCTTCTTTGATCCCATCGAGCGTTGCACAAGAAAGCGAAAGGTTACATCACATTACTGCCTCCAACCACTCTTCTGACTCCACCGCTTTACCCTCCAATCAGAAGAAAGATACGCGTATTCTTATCTCTTCCACACAGAAGCACGTGCTTCCAGTTGTCCCTGCGTCCGTTCAACAACAGCTGGTTCCCACCAACGTTCCAGATTCTTCCAATACATGCCCATCAGCTCTTGACATTATGGGCCTCGAGGACGAGTCGAGTTCTCATGGGGAGGGAATTGTTGGGCTAAGTGAGAATAAGCCCAAACGCATAAAGAGAAGACCCACTTACTTAATAGACTATTGTTAATAGTCCAATAGTTATGTTAATAAGAAAATGGCAGTAAAGAAAATACAATGTATGGGATGAGAGTATTAATAGCAAAGAGGGGCGTGAATGAAAATATGAAAAGCTTTGACAACTTCTCTCTCTATTTCCCTTCTCTCTAAATCTCATCTCCTTCTCCATTACATTTCCAGATCTGGTCCCTACACAATCTCAGATAAAAAAATCCAAATGCACGACGGATTACTTGAAAACTATGATAAAAACAAGCAAATTTAAGTCAAATCTCGAAAGTTTAGCAAACTTTTATGCAATAATTAAGGAGAAAGGTTATACTTATAACCTATTTTTTGTTTATAACCTCTTGCAACTATATTTTAACTGTTGATTTCTTATGAATTAATAATTAATTAATGAGTTTGATTTGCGAAAATAATAACCATTGATTGACGAAAATCAACAGTTAATATATGATTGTAAAATGTTGTAAATGAAAATATGTTGTAAATATAACTTTCCTCATAATTAAGACTCAATAATTTTATTTTATAGAATCAACTCAGGTAATTTGCATATCACGCTTTTTTATCAATTTGATCATGTATAAAAAAAATTGGGAAAATTAGTTACCAATCTAATCTAATGACTATAGACATGAACTTGGTCCAATAACAATTATAATAAATGGATGCAACGAGATCTCTTTTAATTGGGATGATTTTGCCGGATAGGATCTTCATTGATTCTTTGTGTGATTTGGCTGGAACATGAGGGATGGGTACTTATTAGGCACTATGATACTTAAGTCAGTATTTGATTAATCAGCTTAAATGTATCAAAGAAAGGATTCTCATACATGGGCTTAAGCTCTCTCTTTTTATAGCATGCAATATGACATATTTTTCGTGAAACATGCTCTATAGCTAGCAAATATAAAAATATCACATTCATCAATCATTAATAGTACAAAAAAATAAAAATTCAAAAGCTTAAAAGAATAAAAGAAAGCAAATGACAGAAAACCTTTAAAGATAATTATATATTGGGATATGTTATTGTGCCTACTCCCTATTTGCCTACCTTTACCTACCCCTCTCATCACCGTTGGATTACAATTTGATCTAACGGTTCATATTGAAAATATAAATAAAACTCTTTTACTTCCTTTCTCTCACCTCCCCTTTCTCTCTGCTCCCCCTTCTCTCTTCCTACGCTATACCTAATTAAAAATTTTACGCCCTTCATCGCCGATGTCTGCCGCGCTTGTAGCTTTGAATTTTGGTTAAATTTCTGAATTTTTTAAATCATCTAGCTTGAAAAGAACCCTTGAATTTCATCTGACTTTCCCTAAATTTCAAAAATCAACGGATGGTGATAGCACATTCATGGATCGTCTAATATTGTTGATTAAATTTCATTACAGGAAGCTATATTGTTGATTAAATTTCATCGACTAATGGACATGCTCATGGATCGTGAGGTACAAAACTTGAATACCACTAGTTCATCTGATTCGTCTATGCAAAATTCTTGAAAACATTTGCAGGAAAGGTAATAGCATTGCTTCCTGTAATATTGTTGAAATTCATGGGAAGTCAGATGAATACACGAATCAGATGAATACCACGAGTTATACCTTAAGGGGAAGTCAGCAACGGTGCTTTTCAAGATAGATGATTTAAAAAATTCAGAAATTTAACCAAAATTCACAGCTACAAGCGCGGCAGACATCGGCGATGAGTAGCATAAAAAATTCAATTAGGTATAGCGTAAGAAGAGAGAATGGAGAGGAGAGAGAAGCGGGAGGAGAGAGAAAGGAGGTAAAGGGTTTTATTTATGTTTTCAATATGAACCGTTGGATCAAATTGTAATCCAACGGTGATGAGAGGGGTAGGTAAAGGTAGGAAAATAGGGAGTAGGCACAATAACCTATCCCTTATATATTAGAGGTAAAGTTAAGTACATTCCTTGAACTTACTAGGATTACATTATATTAGTGGTAGTGGCACGTAGACCATTTAATTAGCGGGGCTTATTTCCAACTTTTATTTATTTGTTACATTAAGTATGAAAATTGTATCAGCCTTATCATAATTAACAATCCATGATGAACGAAACTATGTTGTCTTTGTCCAGGTAGAAAATGATTGCTATACCCACAGTGGCAGACCCAGAAATTTTTATAGAGGGGGGCGAATATTTTTTTATGTATTATTAAGAAAAGTACATACAATAATATATGAACCTAATATAAAAAGTTTGAAAGAGTTTTATTACAAAATTTAAGGTCAATTCACTTAACTCTTGCTCTACGTTTTTTCATATTATCAAAGTGCTAAAATTCAAGACAATTTCTTTTTCAAAATATGTAATCAAAGAATCATCAAGAAATTGATTTTCCATTCAATTTTGAAGTCTGGTCTTGATTATCTTCCATTCGACAATAGATGCAGGCTCTTTTCCTCCGCCAATATTTAGCTTAGAAAATTGGAACCCCTGTTTGTGTGTTTTGCTGTTGTCTTCTTTGACAATGATTTTCGCCACCCTCTTGATAATCAAGTGTGACAGATTTTGAAATGTTTTCTTCAGCCCTACAAGTATGCTCCTTCCTTTGGGAAAAAACTACAATTTCAATTTCTAAAGTTGTGTTTGTTTAAGTTTTTTTGAAATTTTCAGCCCAATTACTTAATATTTTAGTCCAAAATTAATTTTTTTTTCAGCCCAAAATTATATATATATATATATATATATATATATAGCAAATTTTTTTTCTAAGAAACAGGGAGGGGCGGTGGCCAACCCTAGCCCCTCCCGTGGGTTCGCCTCTGTATACCCTGAACTCCAACTAGCACACAGAACTCAGTTTTCTCCTCATCAGTTGTGACCATCATTCCTCATCCATCATTGTTCATGCAAATACTCAGCATTGCTTTCTTTTGGACAAGTTAGCATGAAGAAACATACACAGTATAAGATAAATCCCAATAATATTGAGGTTTTAAACTATAATCATTCCAACCAATATAATGAAAAACATCATCATCTTTAAGTATGTTTATGATAACAATTTTATTTCAATAATAATTGTAATAATAAATATAACAAAGAACATGAAATTTTTAATTGAAACTACTAAATGCCCAACCTCTAAGGGTCTCTAAATGTGAATGGTTACTGAGTGATCGTGCTCTTAGCCAAAGTAAGGCATCCTTACTACATTATCGTATGATCCCGAACTTCCTTGGGTCAGTTCACATTAGAATTTTACAGTTGAAAATTACATGCTCTTTAAATATTCATTTGGTATCGAAGGTGGACAAGTTCATCTTTCCTGCTGATTTTGCGGTGCTTGATATGGAGGCAGAAAATGAAATGCCTCTTCTTTTGGGTAGACCTTTCTTAGCTACATTTCGTGCAATGATTGATGTTGAAAATGAGAAGCTTGAGTTAAGAATGGATGATGAAATTGTTACCATCAACGTCTTTAACTCTATAAAACATTCTTCTAATAAAGACGATTGTTTTAGTCTTGATGTCTTAAAGAAAGATGATAACAAAGAAGATAGTGCCTCAAAAGTAGAATTGAAGGAGCCTCCTTAAACTCTAAAAGATGTCTTCTTGGGTAATAAGGATGCGGTGATTAAAGCACTGAGGGAACATGAGACTGATTTGAAAGATAAAGATCCCTTTTCCCGTACCCACAAAATTCTCAATGAGGATGATGACAAACCTGGGAGGAAACCTCAAGGGAGGCGTCATCCTAAACTGAAAAAGGTACTGAGAAATGAGGTGGTCAAACTTTTTGATACTGGTTGGTCGATATGTGTGGATCACCGACAAAAGAAGATCGCAAAAAGAAAAGTCTTTGACAAGAGACACTGAGACTCTATCTCTCAGAAAAATCAATGCTTCAAAGAGTTCCTCACATGGCTTCATGGTTTGGACCAAATCTGGGAATAGTGGTCTCTTACACCAAGGCATCCAGTACCACCGGATCCTCCATTTGCTGAGTCATCCCACACTACTGAGGGTGATGACATGGAGGGTTGATTATATCTCCTTGCTGACGGAGATTTTGTATATTAGCTTATTTTTCTGTTTCGTATTTTTAGTTACTTTGTGTTGGTATATCTCTCTGTGATGTTTTAATGTGCACATTATAGTTTATCCTATATGCCACTGTTTGTTCCATTGTGCAGGTTTTTCACACATCTTGTGGTTTACTTATTGCCGAGGACAGCAATTCTGTAAATCTGGGAATGGTATGCTTGCATCTTGGAACTGGAATTCTTTTATCAGGAGAGATATTCTAACTCTTTTAAATTTTTCTTAGTTATTTTTGTAGTTATTTTGTGTGCTCTGTATTTTTAAAAAAAATTATGGAAAATGTTTTCTGAGCAAATCCCAAGTTTAGATGTGCTTTCCCTAGTAAACTGGACTGATTTCATCATAGAGAACATGTTTTGTATGAACTTCTGGCATGATTTTGTATGGGCATGAGTAGATTTCATGATTGCTCGTTTGTCTAAATTTTGTGCTTGAATGATTAATAATGTCTGATGTTTCTTTTGAAAGTCTAGCTTGACATAATAGCTGGTGAGGTTTTGTGCTTAAACACTTATTTTTATTCTTGAGAGACCTCACTGTGATAGCATTCTAGAACTTGTTATGTTTATCTATGATGCATACATTGATTGAAATGATTAAGACAATTTTATTCTTATTAGCCATAGCCAGATAGCCCACATGTTTGATTTTTCCATTGTTAACCCCTTTGAGCATGAGCCTTTTTGTTCATAATTCCTGCTGATTGCTTAGCTATATTCGTATTGTCTTACCTTTATTGAGATTGAAACACTTGACAAGAAAAGAAAATTGATTGGGGTAAGCTCCACTGAAGCTAAGTAATATGTCAAAAAGAAAAGAAGAGAAGAAATATAAAATATTTCTTTGAAATTTTTTGAAAGGGTCTATAGCAATGTGAAGAAAAAAATGGAATATAAAAGGGATGAACCCATGATCTTAAAGAATATTGGAGCTGGAATTTGTTTGAGATTTGATTGTTTTAAAGTGTATATCAATTTTCCAATCTCAACTCATAATTTTAGCTACTTCCCATAAATTCCTACCTTTAAGCTAGGCAAAATTATATCCATGAAAAGTCCTTTTGATCAATTGTGCATGTGTTAATGTTCTTCATCTTTAGAAACTTGAGAATATGATCAAGCTTATGGTAGTGCTATTTCTATGATGAATTGAGTGATTGTTACTCCCTCAAACACTTGAGTGCTGAGCGTTATACATTTATCTTGGTGAGAGGCGTTGAAGTTAGATTCTGACATTTTTCATAAGAATAGAAGACATTGTTAGGAGTTCTGTGCATTGATTCAGTCATGCTTAGCATAGTGATCTATTTATTGTATGTGTGATGTTATGCTATGTTATCATGTTTGGATTGAGTCTTGTACATTGCTGGGGACAACAACGTTTAAATCTGGGAATGGTTTGATGTGCCTCTGGCAAATGTGGTTTTCCAAGCTGGAAATTATAAAGAATTGAGTAATAAAAGAGCAATTTAAATACATATTTGCTTATTATATTGATTCTTCTATGTTAAGGGTATTTCTCACCTATTGGTTGTATTTTTACAGGAAAAATAAGTGAAAATTATAAAAAGCCTGTTAACGCAATTCCACACGGGTGCAGAAGAGTACAAATTCCAACAACATGGCGCAGATTGGCGCCACACTGACGCGGACCTGCGCCACTTTACGAATTTCACAGCGGAGCTTTGCAATTGGTGCCAATTCCTTGAAGAATTGCACGAATATGCAATGGCACGACGCCTAGTGGCGCCAGTGTTCAGATTGCACAACGTCCAAAGCATGGCACAACTTAGCATCAAAATGGAGCCAAGTAGCGCCAAGAATGAAGCTAAGCGCCGCTTTGAAGTACAACATTCTGACAGCATAATGGCGCCCAGTGGCGCCACAATGGCGCCAACTGGCGCCATTTCCCTGGAGAATTCAAGTTTTGGCAGAAGCACGAAGCCAACTAGCGCCAAACCGGCGCCAACTAGCGCCGGTTTGCGGGAAAGTTATACCGTTCTGTCCGAGGGTATTTTTGGAAGAAGGAAAAAAGGCTTATAAATAGGATCTTCTAGCCAGAACCCTGATCCTATCTCATTACACTCAGAGGAGGTCGATGGTGGTGCTCAGAAGGATTCTTCTACAGATCTTCATTTTCTTCTCTTTTATTTTATGTTTTTGTTGAAT
>JAVKPL010010679.1:0-44954 GCA_032173675.1 Gastrolobium villosum
TGCAGAGCCAATGATGCAGGGCCATTCGCTGGGAGGCACCGAGAAGGTCTTGCCCTTGATATCAGCTTTGAGAGTGTCATTAACAAAGCTGACAGTGCAGTAGAAAGCTCGAATAATGTCTTCGGAGTATTGGTCTTTGAGCAGTGCGAGCTGTAGGACTCCAGCATGAGCCAAGAGATCACAAATTTCGAATCCTTCATCACTCAGAAATTTAATGTCCAAGCATTTCGAGGCGATGACCGGACGAGAGGCATAATGTTCCTTGAAGCTGGCATACTTGTGAAATATTTTCCAAAAAGACATGAGCCGCGTGGCCGCTTGAGAACTTGGTGAGATGAGGATTCCATGAAGTGATAAAAAAAATCCTACAAAGGAAAAATTGTGCCAAGTTAGGGATCAAGTAAATAGCGTATGAATCAAGGCAAGCTACGAAATAGAAATTGCGCACATTATACAAGAAGCAGATTATAATTTTTTTAAGTATCATCTTCTATCCCTTTGTTTTGATTGTCGATGCCAAAAAAGGAAGAACAAATTATGGGCAGAAGGAAAAAAAAAAAATTGAGAGGTGGCAAAAATTGAGAGCAACAAGATGAAACACAGAATGTGCAGGGATAATGTGAGCAAGATGGAGTGTGAGCAATACACAGAAAAATTTGACTGCAAAAAAAAAAAAAAAACATGAAACGAACAGAAAGAAAAAAAAGGAGAAACAGTGCAGAGTGAAATGGAACAGAGAACATACAATAATTAGAAAAAAAAAATTTAGGTGCAGAACGGAGAACAAAATATGCAAAGAATTAGAAATGGAACAACAACAAAAAAGGAAAAAGTGACAGTGTAGAACAGCAGAAAAGGAACAACATATAAGAAAAAAAGGAAAAAAAAAACAGAAAAGATAGAAAGAAGAAGACAAAGAAAAGAAATGCAGAGAAACCTGTGGAGGAGAGGCAGAGATCCGGCGATGCAGAGAGAGAGGGAGGGGAGGGGGGATCGCGGTGGAGGAGAAGGGGAGGGGGGGGGTCGCGGGGGTGGGTTTATGATTTGGGGAAAAAGGGGCTCTGTCTCGCGAAGTTATAAACCCAGAATGCGCACTGGTAATCGATTACCAATTTAAGGTAATCGATTACCCTTGTTGGTAATCGATTACCATTTTAAGGTAATCGATTACCCTTCTTGGTAATCGATTACCAAAGTGCTGGTAATCGATTACCCAAGGGTACTGGGCAGAAACAGGGCTCGAAACAGAGGAGGGGGGTGTGTGGATATGTATGATGGAACATTAAACAATAAAGATGAGACCAATTTAGCAAAGACATTTAGCAAGTAGTCATATGTATGATGGATCAATGAGACCAATTTCTCTTCTTAAGTTATAGAATACTTCCCTTGGGAGTGGTTTGGTGAAGATGTCTGCCAATTGCTTTGAGGATTCCACAAATTCCAATATGCAATCTCCACTTTGCACATGATCTCTTATGAAATGATGTCTAATATCAATATGTTTAGTTCTAGAGTGCATGATGGGATTCTTTGTGAGGTTTATGGCACTGGTGTTATCACACCTTATAGGGATGTGATCAAGTTCAACCCCAAAGTCCTTGAGTTGTTGTTTCATCCAAATGATTTGAGCACAACAACTACCGGCCGCCACGTATTCGGCTTCGGCCGTGGACAAAGCCACACTATTTTGTTTCTTGCTATGCCAAGATACTAAAGAGCAACCAAGAAAGTGGCAAGTGCCACTAGTGCTCTTCCTATCCAATTTGCATCCCGCAAAGTCGGAATCGGAATAGCCTATTAGCTCACATGATGCACCCTTAGGGTACCATAATCCCATTTGTGAAGTGCCCACAAGATATCTCATAATTCTTTTTACGGCACTTAAGTGAGATTCCTTAGGATTAGCTTGGAATCTAGCACACATGCATACACAAAACATGATGTCGGGCCTACTTGCGGTTAAGTAAAGGAGTGAGCCGATCATACCTCGATATTTAGTGATCTCTACGGATTTACCTCCTTCATCCTTGTCTAAGGAACAGGATGTACTCATGGGAGTATCAATAGTTTTGGAGTTGTCCATTCCAAATTTTTTGAGTAACTCTTTGCAATATTTAGCTTGGTTGATGAATATTCCATCCTTGTGTTGCTTTATTTGGAGACCAAGAAAGAAGTTGAGCTCTCCCATCATGGACATCTCAAATTCACTTTGCATAAGGTTGGCAAACTCTTCACAAAGGTGAACATTAGTGGCACCAAATATAATATCATCAACATAGATTTGTGCAAACAATAGATGATTATTTTTCTTCTTTATAAAGAGAGTTGTATCCACTTTTCCTCTTGAAAAATCTTTTTCTAACAGAAATTTACTCAATCTTTCATACCAAGCTCTTGGAGCTTGTTTCAAGCCATATAAAGCCTTTTTAAGTTTAAAAACATGGTTAGGTAAGTCATAATCTTCAAAACCGGGAGGTTGATCAACATATACTTCTTCTTGAATATATCCATTCAAAAAGGCACTTTTAACATCCATTTGAAAGAGTTTAAAATCCATTATGCATGCAAATGCAAGTAACAATCTAATAGCTTCTAATCTAGCAACGGGAGCATAAGTTTCATCATAATCAATTCCTTCCTCTTGATTATATCCTTTAGCAACAAGTCTAGCTTTGTTTCTAGTTATTATGCCATTTTCATCAAGCTTGTTCCTAAAGACCCATTTGGTTCCAATTATTGGATGATCATTTGGTTTTGGCACAAGTTCCCAAACTTGATTCCTTTCAAATTGATTTAGTTCTTCTTGCATTGCCAAGAACCAATGTTCATCAATAATTGCTTCATTTATGGTCTTAGGTTCAATTTGAGAAACAAAAGCTAAATGATTACAAATATTTCTTATTGAGTTTCTAGTAGTTACCCCTTTTGATATATCACCAATTACCACATCAATGGGGTGTCCTCTTGCTACTCTCCAATCTTGTGGTAGGTTGTTTCCATCATTGGTTTGTTGACTAGGTGTTTCTTCATCGTTTGCTTCCTTTTCTTTTTGCCTTTCATTTTCCTTTTTGTCATTCAAGTTTATGTTTTCCATGCTTCCTATGATATCATCATCACAAACTTCCTTTCTAGGCAAGGCATTGTTAGTTTCATTAAATACAACATGAATAGATTCTTCAATGACCATTGTTCTTTTGTTATAGATTCTATAAGCTCTACTTGTGAGTGAATATCCTAGAAATATGCCTTCATCAGCTTTAGAGTCAAATTTGCCAAGGTTTTCTTTTCCATTATTTAAAACAAAACATTTGCAACCAAAGACATGAAAGTATGAAATATTGGGTTTTCTCCCTCTGTAAAGTTCATAGGGAGTTTTCTTCAAAATAGGTCTAATTAAAGCACGGTTCATAACATAACATGCGGTGCCAACGGCTTCCGCCCAAAAATATTTTGGAAGATTGTTTTCATTTAACATGGTTCTAGCAAGTTCTTCTAATACACGATTTTTCCTTTCTACAACTCCATTTTGTTGTGGAGTCCTAGGAGCGGAAAAATTATGTTCAATGCCATTTTCTTCACAAAAGAGTTCGAAATCTTGATTTTCAAATTCTCCACCATGATCGGTTCTAATTGAAACAATATTTGAAGATTGTTCATTTTGAATGAGTTTGGCTAGTCTCTTGAATGATTTAAAAGCATCGCTTTTATATGTAAGAAATAAAGTCCAAGTATAGCGAGAGTAATCGTCCACAATGACCAAAGCATAGTAATTGCCACCAAAGCTCATAGTTCTAGTTGGTCCAAAAAGATCCATATGTAAAAGTTGTAAAGGCTTTGTGGTAGAGACAATATTTTTTGATTTAAAAGAAGCCTTTACTTGTTTTCCCATTTGACAAGCATCACAAACTTTATCTTTTTCAAATTTGAGCTTTGGCAATCCAATTACTAAGTCTAAGGATATCAATTTACTTAATTGACCCATGCCAATGTGTGCTATTCTTCTATGCCATAACCAAGAGTCATCTTCCTTACTAATCAAACATTTATCGTCATTTGAAGGCATACCATCTAAGTCTATCATATAAATGTTATCCACTCTATGACCAATAAACTTAACTTGCCCATCAAGCATACTTTCGATTTTACAAGAGGTTGAGTCAAAAATGACTCTATAATTTTTATCACATAATTGACTAATGCTAAGCAAGTTATGTCTAAGGCCCTCGACGAGTAAAACATTTTCTATAGAGATAGAGAAGGAATTACCAACTTTTCCGATGCCGAGTATCTTCCCTTTGTTGTTATCACCATAGGACACATGTCCATGCTCTTTCTTTGTGAATGATTGAAATTTAGTTACATCTCCCGTCATGTGACTTGAGCACCCACTATCCAAGTACCACTTGGAGCTCTTAGCTTTCAAACACACCTACATCACAAAGTCAAGATTTAATCTTTGGTACCCACATCATGTTGGGTCCTTGTGTGTTAGTCTTGGGCTTAGTTCCCTTAGGAACCCATACTTTCTTTTGCCTTATAATACCATTCCTTCTAACTTTACATGTGGAGGCACTATGTCCTTTTCCACCACAATGAAAGCATTTAATGAATGGGCTACTTGTCATGTAGGATGGAGAAATGAAAAAGTTTTTATAAGATTTTTCTTGTGTGCTAGTGTCAAAGCCTAAACCGGATTTGTTAAACATGCATCTTTGTTTACCAAGCAACACATTTAAGTTATCTCTTCCACATGTGAATTTGCTTAGTATTCCATTTAAATCATCAATTTCATTTCTTAGATCTTTACATGATGTACATGATGATGAAGATGCATGATCATTCGAAGATAGGCATTTGATGCAACCAATGCTAGCATCAAGTAATTTGAGAGTTTCATTTTCATCCTTCAATTCTTTAATTTCATTTTCTAAGGATGCAACTTGTTTTTCCAAACAACTAATAGTTTTTCTTGATGCTCTAAGATTTTTAACATGTTTTAGTGTTTCATTATGCATTTCTTCAAACATGTCAGACAACTCATCATATGAAGGAGAAATAGTAGAGCATGAAGAGTTTACCTCGGTTTCGGACTCATTTTTGTCCTCATTTGCCATTAGACATATATGTTGGGTTTCTTTACTTAGTTTCTCCGATGGCCTTCCGTCTTGCATGAAGCATAGGTTTGCTTCTTCCTTGGAGTCATCATCGGAGGAACTAGATTCGTCATCCCAAGCAAGATAAGCTTTCTTGAAGCTCCTTCTATCCTTTCCTTGCTTCTTTTCATTTTTGTCTTTCTTTTGAGCATTTGGACAATCCGATTTGTAGTGACCGACTTTTCCACATTCAAAGCAAGTGACGGTGAGTTGGGAAGATCCTTCATCTTTAGATCTTCTTCTAGGAGGAAATGATGATTTCTTTGTGAAATTCTTCTTAAAGAATTTTCCATACTTTTTTACGAAGAGACTCATTTCATCTTCATCAAGACCATTTTCGGAATCGCCATCTTCTTTTTCCTCATCCTTTTCTTTGCTTGGTGTTGAGGCTTTCAAGGCAATTCCCTTACTTTTTTTGACTGCTTGTTCCTTTAAGCTTATTCTGGTTAGCTCCATTTCATACTCTTGAAGCTTGCCGAACAAGGTTGCAAGATCCATGGTTTTTAGATCTTTTGATTCCGTAATGGCCGTCAACTTGGGTTGCCATTCTCTGTTGTGCACACTTCTCATTACCTTAGAAATCAACTCAAGGTTAGTAAAAGATTTATCTAAAGCATTTAAATGAGTGATAAGGTGTGTGAACCTTCTTTGCATACTTTGAATGCTTTCATTTTCATGAATCTCAAACATTTCAAATTCTCTAGTGAGTGCGTTTAATTTTGTGAATTTAACATCACTAGTTCCTTCATGGGTTATTTGAAGAATATCCCACATTTCCTTAGCATTCTTACAGTTTGAGACACGAAAGTATTCATCACGACCTAAGGCATTTGTGATCAAATTTTGAGCTCTAGCATTCCAATTTCCTTTCTTAATTTCATCATCATTATAATCATCTATATCTTTAGGAACATCTTCATTTTTCTCATTTTTCTTAGTAGGTAGTGTATACCCTTTTTCAACTATACTCCATACTCTTAAATCATTAGATTGAAGAAATATTTTCATTCGACTCTTCCAATAAGAATAGTCGACGCCATTGAAAAATGGAGGTCTAGTACTAGAAGATCCCTCAAGGGGCATATCATGGTTTAAAGAAGCCATCCCTTCTCTTGAAGCGGTTAAGCTCTTTACACAAGAGTTCAAGCTCTGATACCACTTGTTGGACAGGTAGCTTCAATACTCAAGAGGGGGGGTGAATTGAGTTTAACAAAATCTTTTCGCAAAGTACCTCCTTTGATGTTTTAAAGACTATTTCTTCAATAAAGCGATTTAATAGAAAAAAA
This sequence comes from Gastrolobium villosum, assembly GCA_032173675.1. Classification (NCBI taxonomy): domain Eukaryota; kingdom Viridiplantae; phylum Streptophyta; class Magnoliopsida; order Fabales; family Fabaceae; genus Gastrolobium; species Gastrolobium villosum. Next base: position 6,443 of record JAVKPL010010679.1, read on the forward strand.
TCTAAGCGTAGGAGCAAGGAAAGGAACAGCAAAGTAAATAAGCTAGTATGCAAAGACAATCTAAAAAGGCAATTTCAATATGTAAATAAAGAGATCAGAGTTAGAGAAATTGCAAACTAGATGTATCCTGGTTCGGTCACCACCACTGTGACCTACGTCCAGACTGAAGCAGCTCGATCAAATCTTTTCACTCACTATCAAGCTTGAGGGTGCTTGACAAACCACTACACCTTTTCAAGAATTCGGGCTCTTGATGCCTTACAACTTTTCACTCCAAATTTTCTTAGGAATTTGGTGACCTTTCAAGTGTATAGGGTTCACTCCCCTAACTACTCAATAAATCAAATGAAGGTGTTTAACAATGGCTAAGTACTCTCAAAGTACAGATAATACAAGTTGAAGAATAATGGTATATGACACTCTTACAAGAATAAAGCTCAAAGAGATTTTATGATATGAAGACAAGAATAATGCAAATAGGATGAGAATTAATGAGCAATTATGATCAAGAGGTGTGTCCCATCAATGGGAACAGTAGCCTCTATTTATAGAGGCCCCCCAAGGTTTATTTCTTATCCATTTTCACAAACTAGCCGTTTTATAGCCGTTATTTTTGTCTCTGTACAGTGGGTAATCGATTACCATAGGTTGGGTAATCGATTACCATGAAGGGTAATCGATTACTGCAGTTGGGTAATCGATTACCATGAAGGGTAATCGATTACTGCAGTTGGGTAATCGATTACCAACCTGTCAGCAGGTTGGATTTTGCCCTTACATGGTTTTCTCTTGATTTAAAGACAGTTTCAAAAACATGTTTAAACAATTTATGAGTATTGAAAGTATATTTTCATGTTTAGAAATGTATTTCAATGTTGATTGATGATTTAATGCATGTACTTTAAAAATACTATGAGCTTCGTTCATGTAAGGAATCATCTTACAAATAATCCTAAGTCCTATATATTATTTTGAGTTTAGACTTAGAGACTTCTCTTGAAGCTTGTGTCTTGATCTTGTTTGGACTCCTTTTTGATAGTTGCACGATGAGACTTTCTTTCCATGCTTGTTTGTTATCATCAAAATCGTTGAACCTTTATGTTCTTTTCGTTGAGTGCATTGGTTCCACAATAACCACTAGCCACCATTTTTGACCTTTCTAGTCTTCAAATTGATTTTGAACACTAATATCAACCATACACTAAAGACAACTCATGGTGATAGGATAAGATTTCCAACTCATCATGAGTTGGCAATGGATAGGATTGGATTCTTCTTCAATCTTCCTCAAGCTTCTCCAAGTCTCCATAAGTTTCATGAATTTTCTTCAAGCATCCATAGCTTTCTACAAGGTTCCATAAGATTCTTGATAGGTGATGGAGAAGTTGAATTTGAATTTGAATTCTTTGGAGGTAGAATCAAAATTAAGTTTGAATTCTAACAATCATATCCCCTTTATTCCTAGTTTTGTGAGACCTCAACGATGACCACCAATGAGTTGTAGTTCATACTCCTGTGTCTCTAATCATTGTTATTTTGATACACTTCACCTTTCAAAGGATACTTCTTCTCCCTCACCCTTTTGACAAGTTTAGTAGCGCCGTATGTGGGAAACAATAAATTGATTCCCTCTCCTCTACCTAAAACAAACTCATATATGCTTCAGAGCTCCAAATCGACAACAATTACTTACACTTAACCTCATGTTGGTCAAGTTCTTGATGGCCACTAAAACATTGAATAAGAACTTTGTCTCTTTCGCTCATGCTCCAATACAACACTACCAATAACAAGCTTATTGAGATGCTAATGAAGGAGAATGGGTCCCTCCATTATCTTGTTGCAATTATTAGTCCTTCTGCTCAATCGATGATTCATTTGGTTGAAGGTAAAGCTGAGAGTGTAGGACCAATTCAAGTTTAACTTCAAAGCTTTGCCACCTCCAATTACAATGACCTACTGTCCACCACCATTTTAGCATCAAATACCAATGCAATCGACCATTTCTCAAGCTACCTAGAAGTTTCAACTTGGTGGCAAATATGATGTCTTTTGTCCAACTAGTTGCAAAAATATCTTCTATACTCCCGTAGCATTGAAAATTCAGTACATCATATACTGAATTTAGAAAGAAGTAATGTAACTAACTTTTATTATTTTACCCATTCTTTTATGGTTATTCTCACCTAAGTCCCACTTTTTTTATTGTTAGTAAAGGAGTAAGTACTCCCCTGGTACTAGAAATATGCTCAACTAGTTGCCCAGTTTTTCCAATCGGTCTGTCAAGCTCAGGCCCAAGTTTTCCATCAGCCTCCACTAATATCTCATAAGGCCCAAGCTCCAAATTATCATTAAGCCCAATCGTACTACGTTGCTGCACCGGGCAATATGATCGGTCACTCATATAATTTGGACCGCCCATCGCTAAATGCCACTAGATGTGCTCCATTTCCTTATGATAAGATTTGGCTCTTACTCAATAATAAAGCCTCTCTAACTATATTTTATATAATATTCAATAAATTAAGGTCTTATACTTGAAATTTATTTTTTTAACTTAACATGTGTTTTTTGATTTTATTTTTTTAAAAAGATAATGTTGATTGAATTGTTAAAAATTAATAAATAATTATTTTTAATATTTTATTATTATATTATTTTAAAATGGTAATAAAATTTTAAAAATAACAACCAAAATAAAGATTAAACTAGCATCTTTTTTATTAAGTGATATTAAAATTATAGAAGGATCAACTCTTAGTGCTAGACTTGTAAATAATAATAATTTACGCAATAAAATAATATGTAATTTCAAAAAATAAAAATACCATAGTTAATAACAAAGTTTGTTTATCAAAATAACATATAATCTTAATCGATCATCATTGGTATCATATTCATTAATACCTTTATTTTTCTTATGTTTTATCATATCAAGGCTCTCATATTCCTATAATCACTTTCCTCTTTGTTGTCATCCACTTTTATAGGAGGCTTTTAGCATCATTAATGCTATCGAAAGATATTGTTTTGTTGATTATCTAATTCATTGAACATTATTAGGTAGATTAAGCTAGTCTACACGTCATTTTTTCCACACGCGCGTCTCATGTGTAGCCTCCTCAAATATATCATAAAAAGCATTGGGCCTTTGGCTATGACATATGGCTCGTTAATATTCAATTTAAGATTGATATTGATAAGAAAAAAAATCATATCTATCTTTTTTATATCCTCTTCGTCTTGAAATGAAGACACATCTCATCAACCATATTTAAATAACATAAAAACATTTCCACCAAAGTTACCTCCACTATATGGATTAAGACGCTAAAATCAATTAAATTTGATACATTCTCATCAACTTCAACTAAAACTGTACTATTTTGTGATTTTAACGGCTTATCAACATCCTTTTATATTAAACCTCTAACTATATATAAAATAAAGGGATTTGTTTTTCTCATGTTGCATGAGAAAATAAACCCTTCCTACACTCACCATAAAATGGTGTGCCACTAATTTTTTTATTTTTTATTTTTTTTAATAGCTGGGACCCAGACTTGATGTATCTATGACATGAGATTTGAAATCTCCTATAACATAAAATTTATTTTTCTCTAAAATAAATTGTGTATCCGAATCACATGTATCAAATCCACAAGTCAAGTTAATACCTTTTATCCCTAGCCTTTTTCAGAAATGTAACTAGTTGTTAAAAAAAGTCACAGGTTATCATATCAAAGCCATAGTTATATAATAATGACATGTATAAAATCATGCTTTTTAAATCATTGGTAAAAAAAATTTACATGTCTTTATTCCACATATAGCATGTTGTGAAGCCCATCAGTGTAATCTCACTCATCGTCATCATCATCATCTTCAACAAATTCATTCAATATTTCTCCATGAAGATCCCATATCACATAATCCCTTTTTATCCCAATTGTAATCAAGTGCTCGTAAATAATTTTACGAGACCGAAAAAGATTGTTATGGCATCGTTTGCATGGACAATGAAGTAATTTTCCTTCCTCAAAACCATTAAATGCGAATTCAAGAAATTCTAATACTCCTTGTTGATACGAAGGATTCGTCCTATCAGTGATCTGTATCCAACTTTTATCTAACTTCATATCTGTAAAAAAAAAGTAATATATACTATCAATCTAAAATAGCTCACATATAATTAAAATTAAACATGTTAAATAATGAACAAAGAGTTACGGCCGCATTAGCATATATGAAATCATAGACCAAACAATTAGCAACATAAAAAAAAATAAAAATTACTCATTAAATGCAAAAGTGTAAGGCTTGAACTGAAAAAGAAATCATAAGAAGGAGACGTTTAAAAACTTTAAAAGGTTTCAAAATATAAATTATAGTTTGCCGTCTTCAATCGAGTTGATGGATTGAGATTTTTTTTAAAAAAAAAAACGAGAAAAAAAAGCGAAATAAACTCAACTTTGAAATAAAAGATTTTGCATCTTTATATGATAAATATAATTGTGATAAAATTATTCAAATGTAAAATTTTGTTTGATAAATTATGATAATATTTAATTAATATTAAAACGATTGAACGAATAATCACTAATTAGGTTGGCTTATATACAATAATCATTCCACCTCAAATCTAATAAAGGAGGTAAATATTTTTATATTACCCAAATGGAAGATTATTCACGGATCACTATTAAAAATTAACAGCACTGAAATATTTGTATTCCCTGATCAAGTAATCTATTCATTTCAATCAATATCAAAAAGTTACTCGTGATATGGAATTTTAGCCACTTTTTGCGTCCATTCCTTATCCATAGCAACATGGGCAACAAATCTTTTAAACGAGAGTCTTATTTATTTTTTTATTTATCGCCTACCAAAGAAAAAAAAAAATTGAGAATTAAAGTTAAGACACGGGGAAGATTTAAACAGCTGAGTCAATTCTCATTGGATAAATCTTCAGTGCTACTGTTGCACCTAGACTCAGTACATCCTATCAATGAGAGCATTGCACATCAGAGGAGAGAGAAAAAATTTGGTAGAAAAAAGTAAATTTTGATTGAGATGTAATATTTTTATTGGTGGGATGCACTGAATCTTTGGTACAAGAGTAGTATCAAAGATTTATTCATTCTCATTGGCTTTAGAGTCTTAGATGAGAAATATAAGCACAAGGAACTTTTGTTTTGTAAATTTGTTGAACCATGGCGGTAAAATTTCAGCCCTACCCCTTGTGTAAATTTCCCTATTCATCATGTTTTATGGTGCTCTGTGCTCTCTACATCAACCTCTCTTCTATTTCATGCTCAGTGGCTCTTGCTCAACATTATCTATTCATGTTATTTTTCACTCCAAATTACGATTCCTTTATTATAACATTAAATAAGTCCCGCAAACCCACATTATTTTCCTAATTCTATGTTTATAAAATCTTAACTTACCTCGCTTGATAAACTTACAGGCCATATATATCAACTATGTATAGCAAGCAAACAACATTAATTAAGCTACCTACGTGAGGTGACAAAATGTTTGGGTGCAAAGAAAATAGTGTATTAAAAAACTGCATAATGGGGTGTGAATGTGTGTGTAATTGTTATAGATTCCTAATAAATAACTGTATCAAATATATATATATATATATATATATGTTCATTTTTTATAGAGTTAATTTAGATAATTTTATTTAATATTCACCAACATGATGTTATTTTAAGGCAGAAATCATGGTGTATTTATAATTTTAATTTATTTAGGATTATAATCGTCTTTATCATTCTAATTTTGTAATTTTTTAATTTTTCAACCTCAAACTGACCCTCAAACTGACTGAACATTAGACGAAATTTAGAAACTTTTTTCATACATACGTACATACACACATGTTAGTTAAAATTCCGATTTAAATCTGTGATTGTATTTTACGATTTTTTATCCTCCCTCCGATTTTAGGTAAGATCCTGATTTTAACTACCATGCACACACATATAATTAATTATTAATTACACTATAAATGACAACCATTGATTTCTGTCCATCAACGGCTGAGATGAGGAGTAAGACTTAAAAATCTTACTCCAGAGTCAAAAGAACCCTCCCCTATATACGGGGAGAGATCATTCGACTCCGGAGTAAGATTTTGAAGTCTTACTCCTCATCTTATAATTTGTAAATCCAAACACACATGATATAATTATTAGAAATTAGAGAAATAGTTAGAAAAGAAGGGAAAAAAAAGTTAGAGAATCAAACCAGGTGGGTGTTCCATCTTGACTGAGCTCTTAGCCATGGCAATAATACTGCAGCAGAATGCAGGGGCAAAAAATCCTATTACGGAATTAGGGCAATCGGAACGAGGAATAAAAATAAAAAAATAATAAAAACAAAAAGGAAATGAAATTTTAAAGGAAAGTGAAAACAAGATCATAATGCTTACCAGATGAGATAGAAGACTGAATGAGAGAGGGAGAATGGCTTAAGATCATATAGATAAGAAGTTACGAGGACTTTCCTAAAGCAAAGGAAACCTCAATATATTCTGTTGTGCTTGGCCGTTTCCTATGATTTTGTAAATCTCTATTAAACGAAACCATTTGTCCGACTTGTGCTAAACAGTTAAGAATGATTTATTTTTTTAATTTACAACATTATAAATAGTTTTCAAATATAGTTTTGTTTAAAATGATTTTGGTAGATTCATGAGTTTCTTTTTCGAATATTTCTAAATAAAATTAGTAGAACGGAAATTTCAAACAAATATATATTTTTCTTTCCAAGTCAATTTAAATATAGTATATAATAATTGTTCTGCTAGCATGTACTGTGGGTTAGAAATATCAAGAATTAATTATAATATTAAAAAGATTTTATTATAATTATAATATTAAGATTCTTGATATTGATATTGTCCATTAAATGTTATATGGCCTAATTAATGACTGATACATTTAATCTCAATCATACAATTGATTTGGTATACGATGGACTTACTAGGTTACAAGTTATGGAATATATATATTAGGGATGGTCTCTCTTATTTAACCCTAATATCATTCTCTCCATCAGAATACATAGAAAGAAAGAAGACTTAGAGAGAGAAACTACCCCAACACAATTGCTCACAAGATGATGATTGTTGTTAATCCCTCATCATTATTTCCGGGTATGTTTTTTATCTTTGTGAAAATCATGTATTTCCAAGATCCTTTATCATCTTCTTGTTTATGAGATGATATATTTTGAACAAGCTAATATGTGGTATCAGAGTTCTGTTTCGAAATTCATGATTTTGCATGTATAGTTATGATTGGATTCTTGATTTTGAAAAGTTAGGGTTTCTAAAATTTATGTTTTTCCCAATTCTGAATTCATGTTTTATCGTTTACGGATCCAAATTTAGGTCAATCGCAAACATGAATCTGATTCAATTTTGTCTATATCAATTTGTGTCTTTTTGTGAATTGACAATTCACAATTTGCAAAACCGTAGATATATTCTAGTTGGCATAATTCAAATATGCTTTCTTTCTTAATAAAAGTTAATCGGTAGTTTTCGTTGAAGTATAATAAGAAGACCATAGTTTTAGGCACTGATTGAATCGGCTTTTTAGGTACTGTATGAATATATTGTAATATATCGGTAGTTTTCGTTGAAGTTAATATAAGTATTCTGATATATTAATTTGAAAAATCAATATGCATTGATTTCGTGACCCAATATGTATTAGAAGGAATTACATGGATAAATATGCAATGATTTCGTGACACTGTATGCACACTTGATTTGATTTGAAGATTACAGTATGTTGAATGATAATAGTTTTAGGTATTGTATGCATAGCTCAATTGATATTGTTTTCTCGATAATTGTGCCTATTGGTTATATATCCAATGATAATAGTTTTAGAGATCTATTTCATGAATTTGAAATACTGTCTCTTCCGGATAGTCCAAACCCACAAGAAGCCCAACAACTTTTTATCCTGGGCGGCCCAAATTCACAAGAAGCCCAGCAGCTTAAGCCCAAACTCCTCACCCACACACATGTCAGCCCTAACGAATGACCCAAAATGCTTGTCCCAAAACGACTCGCGTCTCCAGGTGAGATACCAAAATATCTCACCTAAGAACCCCAACACCCTACTAACCGCCCCACTGTCGCACGCTGACACCGCCAGGATAGGGGTGGTAAACGAGCCAGGGGCCTTTTAGGAACCTTTGGCTCGGCTCGTAAAGACTTGAGCTCGTTTAATAAAAGCTCGTGTTGGAACCAGACTTAGACTTGTATAAAAGCTCGTTTAATAAAAAGGCCTCAGGCTCTAATTCAGAAGCTCGGCCTTAGAGCCTCACAGGCTAGCCTAGTATATAAATATTTATTTATATTTTTTATACTACTTGTAATAACTCTCTCATCAATTTATTTCACCTCATTTTATTGGTTTAACAGACTTTTTGAATGATTTTGTTCTATATTATGCTATTTGGATATATATTGAATTTATGTATATTTATGGAATTACTAGTGTCGTTCTATATTATCCTTCATCCTCCTTCACACAAACAAACCCACAAAACTCATTCGTTCCACTTTGCACTGTTTGTTTGTGTCAATTTATTTTTTATTTTATTTTTTATTTTTTTTGTTGGCACTTTTTTTTATAATGGTATAAGATAATATAACCTGTTATCTACCTTCTCTCACTTTAATTTTTATTTATTTATTGTAGACTTTGTAAATTATTGCTGCAAATTGGAAGCTAAGGTTTCTATCTGGGAATTGATTTTTTGTGGAATTCTGTTCTCTTATTTTTATTCTTTAACATGCTAACAGGCTAAGACAGACTTCACACAGGCTTTTATTTTTTGTAAATAAACCAGGCCACAGGCCAATATTATATTCGTGACAGGTAACAGGCTAAGGCCAGTCGGACACATTTAAATATAGGCTTGCCCCGTTAAGATCAAAGCTTGGCTCGGCTCGGTCCGTTAACACCCCTATGCTAGGAGCAGGCACTATATCACCGCTACCACTGTGATGTCAGTCACTCCCAGCGAACCCCAAGGAGCGTTGACCTCTGCATGTTAATCCCTAACGCACCCAACCCCTATAAATACTACCCTCCACTTATAGAAGGGATCATCTTATGTTCATTATTATGCCCATTCTTATTTAATCTCATCTACACACACCTATCTTCCATTGTTGTTAGCTTACTTCATACTTGAAACGATACCTTATAGCCTGGTCTTTACCTTAGCTATAGTTATCATCCATACAGTGACATCGTTCCCAAAGGGAACATAGTGGGCTTATAAATTCCAACGGTACATTGGCGCCGTCTGTGGGAAACTATAAACTTCTATTCCCATTCTCTTACCAAAGATGCACAAGACGCATTGCACGTTTTGATAACTAAACATGGTTGTCACGACTAGAAGAACAGAACAAGCTAGAGCAGTTACCCCAGAGGGTCACGTGCAAATAGTACATTCGAACTCCCCACCATCCATGCATTCAACACCAATTGAGTGAGCCGCTGGCGAGCCTCTCCCTCCAGTGCTGCAATCGGTTGACCCACAACCACCAGCAGCAGGCGCTGGGATAGCACCGTTGAATCATCGCGTAAATGTGAAATGCAAGGTGAAAATTTAATCCCAAACCAACCCCCACCATCGGGAGTTCCTTTTGGAATGCCATTCCCCATTGCAGTCCCACGGGCCATTCCACTCGCCCATCATCCACAACCGGCCCGAAGTCAGCCAGCAGCCATGTACCATGATCATGAAATCCCCATGGTCGCCCCATATCACCCTGGACCTTACACTCATAACATCGCTGCTCCTTTCCCTCAACCTTTCCAAACTGGTTTTCCCTTCCATGGTTACCAAGTACACCTCATAACGCTATCATTCCACAACCCCATAGGTCAGGTGCGATTCCCGGCCAGCCCTAGTATGGCGCCCATTAAGGCCCAGCTCTATCATACTCCGTTGAGGCCCCCCAAATGCCTCGCCCACCGCCAGCCTTGCAGGCTCATATCCCAAATATACGAGTAACACCCGTTAATACCTCAGGACGCAATAAACCCCTAACTGATAGCCTGTGCCTAACACCCATACCCCTCGGTTTCAAGGGACCGTCCAATATCGTTACTTATGTGGGAGACACCGATCCCTTTGAGTGGGTTCAAAAGTTTGAAGCAGCAATGACCCTTCATGGTGAAACCGATCTCCTCATGTGCAGGATTTTCCGGCGCTTCTGGGCGGGAGAGCCTTAAACTGGTACACCACGTTACCGACTGGTAGCATTGCATCCTAGGATGACTTGGCGAGTAAGTTTCAAACTCACTTTGCCACTAGCCGTCCAGTACCCAAGTCCGTCCACTCCCTTGAAAAGGTTCCCCAACAATCAGGGGGATCCCTTAGTTCCTTTCTAGACGGCTTCGATAAAGAAGCCCTGCAGGTACAAGGCCTAAACCTTAAGGTACAATTACATATCCTCCTATCAGGTTTGCGACAAGGAGCATTCGCCAACGAACTTGCTCTCCATGAAATCACTGACCTAGAAGAGGTCAAACGGAAAGCCCAAGAGTTTATGCGTATCGAAGAATACAAAGGGAGTCGAGTGGATAACGCCCACACCCAAGAAAGGAAAGTTGGTAAAGACAAAGACCACGGTGAAGAACGAAGGAAGGGCCACAAACCCTCCAAATATGTCAATCGCCCATTGGGGAGAGACGCACCAGGGCGCCAGTCTCACAGCGTCTTGCAAACCGATGAGACAGCCAAAAGAAGAACGGCGAGACAGCCAAAAGCACTAAAAGCAGACCCGAGAAGGCATCGTATACTGTAAGTACCACCACAGTAATGACCATAGTACCGAAGAATACAAGCATCTCAAAGATGAGATTGATGAACTTATCAAAGGTGGGGCTCAAAGACGCGTGGGTGACAATCTACGGGGCGCTGGGAACATCAAGCGACACCGCCAGCGTAGCAGGTCACCGAACCGAAGGAGAAATAACCAACCTAGTTAGCAACCTCGCCATGAGCATGATCGCAGAGAGGATTCCCCACGAGATCACAGTGAGCTGGTTAACCGAAGCGATAGAGGAAGGCGAGAATGAGATGATGAAGATTCAACAGTCATCAAGCATGGGGTAATAAACATGATTTCAGGAAGGCTAAGCGGAGGCGGAGAAACGGTCAACGCCAGGAAAAGACAACTTGAAACAGTGTTTGGCGGTAGCTGGTAAAGCCATCAGCAAAGTAAAAGTAGATTCAGGTCCAGTCAAGCCTAAAATCGTGTGGGATTACAGCGATTTGGGCGATGCCCTTCCCGGACATGATGACTCTTTAGTCATTCAAGCAATAATCGCCAATTTCGAAGTCAACCGCGTGTTTGTAGATCACGGCAGCTCTGCTGATATTTTGTTTTTACCATGTCTCAAGGCTTTGGGATTTACAATTAATGACTTAACCCCAGTTGCAGGTGAACTTTAAGGTTTCAACGCAACAACTACCAATCCGCTCGGAATGATAAACCCGCGTTTATCATTGGGAACGCCACCCACGTCAAGTTCAGCTGACATCCAATTCCTAGTGCTTGACACCCAATCAGCTTATAATGTCATTCTCGGCAGACGGATGTTCGCCGCATTTGAAGCAAGTGTGTCGCATCCGCACATGGCGATGACGTTAGTGGCGAGGGAAAACATCGCCGCGACGATTAGAGGAGATTAAAAGGTGTTCAAGAGTTGCTACAATATATCTTTGACGCCAGCACCTAAAGTCACCTGCAAAGATCAACCAATGCCCAACCAGATAACAACCCAAGCAACAACAAGCAACCCCAACGATAAATGTAAAGAACTTGACTAGTTTTTCCTTGTAGAATTTGATGCAAGGGATGACCCCCAGATGGAGCATCGTAGGCCCACACCAAATGGAACGTTGGAGCATATAGTCTTAGGAGATGAAGACCAAACAACAACCATCGGGGCGTTCATTAACCCAGAGATGAAAGGTAGATTGATCAAGCTGCTACGAGATAATAGAGACCTGTTCGCGTGGAAGCCGTCTGACATGCTCGGTATTGACCCAGAAGTATGTTGCCACCGGTTATCCATGGACCTCAAAGCAAAGCTCGTCTCATAGAAGAAAAGAAAATTCGGCCCGGATCGCCCAAAGGTGATTGACAAAGAAGTAAATAGACTCAGAGATGCCGGCTTCATTCGGGAGATCAAGTATACAACATGGATCTCCAACCCAGTGCTGGTCAAAAAGCCAAGTGGGGCGTGGAGGATGTGCGTTGATTACACTGACCTTAACAAGGTATGCCCCAAGGATGCCTACCCTTTCCCCAGCATTGACCAGTTGGTAGATAACAAATCTGAATTCAAGTTGCTCTCATTCATGGATGCGTACTCAGGCTACAATCAGATTCCGTTACTGGAGAAAGACCAAAACAAATCGGTGTTCATCACCCAAAACACCAATTATTGTTATACCATGATGGCCTTTGGGCTTAAAAATGCTGGGGCCATATACCAGCGGATGATGAATGAAGTATTCAAAGATCTGATTGGCGATAGCATCGAAGTCTACATTGATGACATGATCGCCAAGTCACAAACACTCGAACAGCACTTGACACACCTTCAGAGCGTGTTCAGCAGGTTGAGGAAGTACAACATGCGACTCAATCCTAACAAGTGCGCATTTGGAGTACCAGCCGAGAAATTTCTAGGTTTCATGCTGATGGGCTAGGATTAGTGGGCCCAAGTTAGCAATGCAAAATTAGTTAGTTAGCTAGTTTGTTAGGAAAATTATTCTAGAATATTCTTAAATAATAGGATATAAGGAGGGGGTGTGGGAGTGTGAAGGATTCATGTATTCAGAATATTGGAGCGGGGTTTTGGAAAAGATCTCTTGGGATCTCTTTGGCCTAGGTATTTGGCTTTAGAGTGAGTGAGGTCTTTTGGTGTTTAATTTCTACATTTTATCTTGAATTAGTGTTTGTAATTTCTTGATTTAGTAAATACATTGTTATAATTTTCTGGGTTCCATCATTTGGTATCAGAGCACTTCCGATCTAGGGGTGCTTTCTGGTCCACATTAAAAAAAAAATCGATCAACTGATCCAGATCTATACAATGGTTCCAGAATTTTACGGAGACGAAGATGGAATGAAAGCTTGGGGATGGTTGCTCGGGCTTGAACAACATTTTCAAGCAAACCAAATTCCAGAAACTGATATGTTAAAAGAGGCAGTGAAGGGGTTGAGAGGTTGTGCTCTTAGCTGGTACAAATGTTGGAGTGTGCTCAGTCCCAATATAAATTAGCGGAGCTTTGATAGAGCGTTTATAGGAAGGTATATACCGGAGATCTTCATAATAGATGAAGTTGAAGTATCGAGAAATTCAGAAAATAAAAAGAAACGAAACAGAAAAAAAAAATTGCAGAAGAAAAAGAAGAGCAAGAAAAGAAAGCAGAAAAAAAAGAGGAAGAAACAAAAAAAGAAGAAAAAGAAAAAAGAAATAAAAGTGCAGAGGAAGAAGATGCAGCAGCAATGGCAGTAGAAAATGAAACAAAAATCAGCAAAGAGACTATGACAGCGCTACAAATGGTATCAGAAAAAGAAAACACAACAGAAGAACCAGGGAAAGATGAAGACGCGGGAAAGGAAGACGCAACAGAAGCAGAAAAGGGAGACGCAAAAGAAGCAGACGACGAAGTCAGATCCGGAACAAGGAGACGACGCACGAACAGATCTGGAAACAGCAGGGAGACCGCGCGCGAACAGCGGCAACGACCACCGGAGGCAAGGGCGGCGACAGGTTTTGCTGCTCACCGGAGACGGTCAATAATGAAGACGAGCTGCGGGCTGGATGCGCTTGACCATGGACAACCCAAAGAAATAGAAGAAGAAGGAGGAGGAGGGGAGGAAGAAGAAGATGCAAAGGCTGGAAAAATACAAGACGACAAAAGAAGAAGAGGGTAGCGTGAATGAGACGTCAAAGAAAAGGAGAAAGAGAGAAGAAGGGCAGAGATGGTATTCTGGAAATTAGGTCAACTTTGTGGCCTAATGGGCCAGGCCCAGAAGAATTTTATGTTAAGAAAAAAGAAGAAGAGTTATATCCAACCCATCAAGATAACTTCAACTAATTGGGTGGACCAAGGCCCAAAAATTGAAATGGTTAAATCAGATTTAGTGCTTCAAATAGAAGTGGGCCAAGGCAAAAGTAAGCTAAATGGGCCAGAATTAGTGGATCAGTTCAAATGGGTGCAATATGTGTGGGATTTTTCTTTATGGCTGAAACACACTAAAGTTAATGGGGCCTCCAAAAGACTTTGTTCTATGGACAGAAATGAAATTAAAAATAGAATATTATGCTTCAAGCAATGGGACCCAGTGGATGTTCAATTACATTCCCCTATCATCTTCCTCACCTTGAGGACAATGTGAATTTTGAATGGGGGTATTGATGGGCTAGGAATAGTGGGCCCAAGTTAGCAATGCAAAATTAGTTAGTTAGCTAGTTTGTTTGGGAAATTATTCTAGGTTATTCCTAAATAATAGGATATAAGGAGGGGGTGTGGGAGTGTGAAGGATTCATGTATTCAGAATATTGGAGTGGGGTTTTGGAAAAGATTTCTTGGGATCTCTTTGGCCTAGGTATTTGGCTTTAGAGTGAGTGAGGTCCTTTGGTGTATAATTTCTGCATTTTATCTTGAATTAGTGTTTGTAATTTCTTGATTTAGTAAATACATTGTTATAATTTTCTGGGTTCCATCATTTGGTATCAGAGCACTTCCGATCTAGGGGTGCTTTCTGGCCCATATTAAAAAAAATGGGGAGTATTGATGGGCTAGGATTAGTGGGCCCAAGTTAGCAATGCAAAATTAGTTAGTTAGCTAGTTTGTTAGGGAAATTATTCTAGAATATTCCTAAATAATAGGATATAAGGAGGGGGTTTGGGAGTGTGAAGGATTCATGTATTCAGAATACTGGAGTAGGGTTTTGGAAAGGATCTCTTGGGATCTCTTTGGCCTAGGTATTTGGCTTTAGAGTGAGTGAGGTCTTTTGGTGTTTAATTTCTGCATTTTATCTTGAATTAGTGTTTGTAATTTCTTGATTTAGTAAATACATTGTTATAATTTTCTGGGTTCCATCACATGATGACCGAGAGGGGCATTGAGGTCAACCCTGATAAGTGTAAGGCGGTTTTAGATATGCGGTGCCCCCAAACTGTCAAGGAAGTTCAGCAGCTGACTGGAAGGTTAGTGGCCCTCACTCGATTCTTAGCCAATTCGGCGCATAAGTCCCTCCCTTTGTTTGGCCTACTCAAAAAAGGTCACACCTTTCAATGGTCCGATGACTGCGAGAAAGCCTTCCATGAATTCAAAAGAGCTTTATCTTACCCGCCTGTTCTCACATAGCCAGACAATGGAGAAACTTTATTCTTGTATCTCATCGTCGGAACAGAGGCCATCTTTAGTCAGAGAACCAAAAGGTGAAGCACAAAAATGAGTGTACTTCATTAGCAAAGTTTTGCAAGGCGCCGAGCTCAGGTATCAGCAGATAGAAAAGGTCACTCTTACACTCATTTTTCGCTGCACGAAGGCTACAACAGTACTTCCAGTGCCATCCAATCACCGTTAGAACCAATCAGCCCATTCGCCAAGTGTTGCAGAAGCCTGACCTCACAAGACGAATGATGTCATGGGCGATTGAACTGTCGGAGTACCAAATCAGTTATGAGCCGAGAAGCGCCATAAAGGCTCAAGCCCTCACGGACTTCATAGCCGAGATGACCCACGCCAGTATAGTGGACGATCAAGTCAATGAAACTCAACCTCAGGCGATGTAGAAGCTGTATGTTGACGATTCTTCCAAGGCCAAAGGGTTCGGTGCTGGAATGATAGTGGAAAATCCAGATGGTGTGGCTATGGAGCATTCTTTGACTTTCGATTTTAACACAACCAACAACCGGGCGGAATATGAGGCCATGATAGCTGGTTTGCTTCAAGCCAAGGGAACTGGGAGCCCAACATCTTAAGGTTTTTAGTGATTCACAGCTAGTGACTTTCCGAATTTCTAGCGAGTATCAAGCCAAAGGCCCACTGATGTGCAAGTACTTGGAAAGAGTCAAAGAGATAACGCTGACCTTCGAGACAGTCAAGGTGGAACACATTAGGCGATCCGAGAATATGCTGGCAGATATCCTCGCCAAGCTGGCCAGCACGAAGAGCCCAGGTAATAATCGTTCTGTCATCCAACATAACTTGCCTAACCCATGCATTGTCATGAGTGTCACAGTCACAGCAGACATAACCGTTGCGGATACCTGGATCACTCTTATCGCCAACTACCTATTCGAAGGAACACTTCCGCCAGACCCAAAAGAAGCCAAGAAAATTGTGCGAAGGAGTGCCCACTTCTGCATGATGCATAGGCGGTTATACAAAAGAGGCTTCTCACCCCACCGTTGAAATGTTTGAACCCAGGCGACGTGGAATACGTGCTTGAGGAAATCCATGAAGGAATCAATGGCCACCACATTGGCGGTCACTCTCTAGCAAGGAAAGCACTTAGAGCTGGATACTACTGGCCAACCATGGAGCGAGATGCTCATCTCTATGTCAAAAAATGCGAAAAATGCCAACGGTTTGCCGACATACACAAAGCCCCACCAGAAGAGCTGACGTCGATAACATCGCCTTGGCTTTTTCATAAATGGGAATGGACATTCTTGGACCTTTCCCCAAGGCGACGGGACGTGTATAATGGTTATTCGTCGCCATTGATTACTTCACCAAGTGGGTCGAGGCCGAGCCGGTTGCTACCATCATCTCACAGAAGGTGAGGAAATTTTTCTAGAGAAACATTGTCTATCGTTTTGGCATTCCGGGTGAGGTCATTACTGATAATGGCACCCAATTTACAGGTTCTAAGTTCCGAGAGTTGATGACAAACCTACAAATTTGACACCACTTTTCCGCTGAAGAGCATCCCCAGTCTAACGGATTGGTGGAATCGGCCAACAAAATGCTCTCCAAAGGAATTAAGAAGAAGTTAGCTTCTTATTAAGGAGCTTGGGTTGAAAACCTACAGGGCTTCTTGTGGGGCTATCGGACAACCTCCCAGTCTAGTACCGGGGAAACCCCTTTCCGACTGATTTATGGCACAGAGGCTATGAAAGGATATATTAAGAAAATTCTAGAGAAATTTAATATGAGTAAATGCTCACCTGGGGTTGTTCCTGTACATAAAGGTGATAAATTTAATCTCATGCAATGTCCAAAGAATGATGTTGAACTGAAAGAGATGAAATCAATTCCATATGTCTCTGTTATGGGAATCTTAATGTATGCTCAAACATGTACTCGGCCGGATATCATTTTTGCAGTCGGGATGTTGGGCAGATATCAAAGTAATCCAAGAATGGAATATTGGAATGCTGGAAAGAGAGTTTTAAGATACCTTCAAGGCACGAAGGATCACATGCTCATGTACAAAAGGTCCAATTAATTAGAAGTAATTGGACATACTGATTCAGATTTTGGTGGATGTCATGATAGTAGAAATTCAACCTTTGGCTATTTGTTTAAGTTTGCTCAAGGAATCATACCATGGAAAAGTGTAAAACAGACTATCATTGCTTCATCAACTATGGAGGCAGAATTTGTGGCATGTTTTGAAGCCACAACTCATGCATTATGGCTGCAGAACTTTATTTCAGGGTTTGCGGTTGTCGACACCATTAGCAGGCCGCTGAAAATTTACTGTGATAATTCTACAACAGTATTCTTCTCTAAGAACGAGAAATACTCTAAAGGTGCCAAACATATAGAGTTAAATTATTTTTTCGTTAAATATGAGGTTCAGAAACAAAGAGTGTCAATTATGCACATCAGAAATGAACACATGATGGCAGATTCTTTGACGAAAAGGTTACAACCAAAGCTATTTAAAGAACATGTTGAAAGTATGGGCCTCTGTGTTTCTGACATACATTATGTTTCCTTGTTATTTTATGGTTATATACACATTATGAATTTTGACAAGGAAGTCTTTGTAAGACATTATGTGGACCATTATGTTTTCTATAATATGAATTTTATATGATGGATTATTGGTGTTGTAATATATGGAAGGGAATGTACTGAATTAATAGCGCACTACCGCCATAACTCACACTTGACAATTTATCTTTTATGATGAGTAACATTAGAGATGCATTTATATTAAGATTAATCGGGCCAAGTGGGATAATGTTAGAAATATCAAGAATCAATTATAATATTAAAAGATTTTATTATAATTATAATATTAAGATTCTTGATATTACCCATTAAATGTTATATGGCACAATTAATTACTGATACATTTCATCTCAATCATATCATTGATTTGGTATATGATGGACTTGCCGGATTATAAGTTATGGAATATATATATATTAGGGATGGTCCTCTCTCCCCTTCAACCCTAATGTCATTCTCTCCATCAGAATACATAGAAAGAAAGAAGGCTTAGAGAGAGAAACTACCTCAACATAATTATTCACAAGATGATGACTGTTGTTAACCCTTCATCATCGTTTTCGGGTATGTTTTTTATCTATGTGAAAATCATGTATTTCCAAGATCCTTTATCATGTTCTTGTTTATGATTTATGAACATGATATATTATGAACAAGCTAACATTGTCTCCTTGACAAAACAAGGTTTAGTAAGATAGCTCATGGGACTGACCTGTTTTTTGGGGCTCCCACTCTGGAGAGGGACTCATCCTCTCTAAATACACTCATTCACCATAGAATAGAGGCTTCCTCTCTCCCAATGAAATTATGTTATTACTCTACCACAATGGAGAGTTACATAGCCATTCACACACACCCCTTTATGCACACCATGGAAAGCCTCTAGTGCTTTGGTCTTTAACAATGTCACTATGAGCATCTCTACATTAACATACTTCTCCCTCTATAACAGCCAGTTATTTAACGGTGTTTTTATTATTAATTATGATATTAAGCGCAGTTACAATCACAACAGTTTATTTACAAAATACGGGTAAACTTTTTTTTTTCATTCATTACGCAACATTTAAAATTGTTTAAGCATAATAACTAAAAGCTGTGACCGTAACAGTGACACATTGTGGAAGACTTAATTCATCTACTGACATAATTTATTTCACCTATTATTAGACTCACAAGATTCCCATAAACCCCTTAAATTAATCACCACTTTATCACATACATTCTCTTTGTAAAATCCTAAAGGCCATAACCATTTCGCTTTCTCCAATAATCTATTGTCCTTCAAATACCTCTCATCTCTTATTATGTTATAGATTTTTCCCTTAGCTTCACGTGGGTTCAAATCGTGCTCAATTCGGAGCACCGTAGCACAAGTTATGTATTTAAAAAAAAACAACGTAATATTTTCCTAACAGCGGCGCCGGGTGGCGCCATTATGGCGCCAACCAGCGCCACACCACTGCCTGAAATTGCAATTTTCGTGTTTCTTACAGACCCATGGCACCAGTTGGTGCCACAGTGGCACCAGGTGGCCCCACACCACTGTCAAATTTTTCAATCAGCTTCCTGCACTTGTGCAGGAGCCACCCTAGGGGCCCGAGTTCCCGACCTTCTACCGCCCCATTTCTAACTCCGATTAACCCCAAATTTTGATACGACAGAGGGTAACTCCACCTTCAGAATGGTGTAAGGCTCATCCATATTGGACCACAATGGAGGGAGATACGTTCTCCCAAAGTTCGGTAAAAACATACCAATTCCCGAAAATTTGCCAGAGTTCCCTTTATTTTTACAAAAATCCCTGATTTTGCCAATGCAACCTAAACACATATAGGTATATAAAATCACATGGGTGACACACACGAGGATCAACAATGCCTTGAGGCACTTACAACCCATCACAGTTCATTTACATGTACAATATTCATTATGTTTCAATAACCAAAGTTCCATTTCATGCTTTTATTGACCACACATATAATCAACTCATAAATTAGGCCTAAAGCCCCTTTACATTACATTTACATGCCTCCAATACATCATAGGTGGCTGTGGACAGATCCCATGCTCACACATAAGATACATATATGATATGCTCCCAGCATATATACTTTTATAGATCAAAAAAAGCATGGAATCAGATCTAAAACTGTGTATAAAGGTGTATATGTGGTGAAATTATTGAATAAAAATTGTCAGACACTCTCTCACTCAAATTCTTCATGTTTATAGGAGAAAAATGTCAAATAAAGGAGCAGGGAGAAAATCAGACAGAAGCTCCACGCTTGGAGCGTTCAATTCAGCGCTTGAAGCGTAGAAAAAGACCCAAGACAATGAGTCTACGCTTCAAGCGTAGAACCCTACGCTTGAAGCGTAGACAAGGAGAAATCAGACAGAAGCTCCACGCTTGGAGCGTGGATCCCGCGCTCCAAGCGTAGGGTTGAAATGGACAGCTGTCAGTTGCAAGGAAAGGAGAATTCTGAGATGTATAAAAGGGCACAAGACAATCCTAAAGACACACTTTTCATTCAGGACAAATTCTAGGTCATTCTGAGGAGGAAGCTCTGGAGATTGGGAGAGGAACATCTTCTTCTACCTTTCTGTAGTTCTTGTATTTGGATGTTTTTATTTGAATATTGGATTTTAGCCATGATAATGGTTGGCTAGAACCTCTTTGTTGTGGTTAGGGTCACGAACCCTTGTGAACCCCTGATACAATGGATTGAGTTATATTTATATATTTATCCTTTGAATTTCGTTCTATTCTGATCGTATTGTTATTGTTATTATTAGATCCGATCAATCTAGTACTTGATAATAAATCTGAGGATTAGGGCCAACAAGAGGAATCTGCGGTCTTTAATCCAGAAAGGGAATAGAACGACGGTATGAACATGATCTAGGGATAGACATGATTCATATTGTAGATGTTTTAATTATCGATCTTTATGCTTGATCTCATATAGGACACCTCAAGGAATTAGGGTTTTATATGAGGTTAAAGGGTTAATTCTTCAAGGGATTGAGAATTAACTATTGATATTCTTATCTGATAATTATCTAATTTCACGATATTTATATTGATATTTAACTTAATCCAGAGTAAAAGGTGGGGATCATCGGTAAGTGTTCTCTAACTGCAGCGTTTTTCTCATAAATTTCCAAACTTTTATTTTGTTGGATTCTCAATTATTCAAAAAGAACAAAAACACGTTTTATTTTACAACTCAAATTTCCACACAATCCTGACATTCGTGTCAAAAACCTCTTGGAATATTTAATCTTAAAAAGAATAGTTTAATTGATTTAGACACACTCTCTGTGGATTCGACCTGACTTACTACTTATTACTTGCACGATTCGGTACACTTGCCGATTCACGTCAAGTTTTTGGCGCCGTTGCCGGGGAGTGTTTTTCTAAAATCAATTAATCTTGATTTTAAAGATTAAATTGTTTTTATTTTATTTTTAATTTTATTTTATTTTTGTTTTGAATCTGTGCTACTAATCTTTTCTCTGAAGTTGTATGCAAAGCAGTGCTTTTCTAAGGAGAAGCGAACGAATTGCTCAAAGAGAGAAGGAAAGAAAAAGGGCACAGACAACTCCCATTCCAGTAGCTGAAACCCTATCACTGGAAATACCAGAGATGGCTGCTCCTAATCAGAATGTTGATCCTCGGATGAACACCATTCTCACGCCTATCTTTAACAGGCCCAATGCTGGAATTGTTCCACCAGAACTTGGGAACAATCAATGGGAGCTCAAGTCCAACATCATTCAGTTGGCCGAGAGAGAAAAATATGGAGGAGAGGACAATGAAGACCCTCACAGATTCGTTGACAGATTTTTACGAATCTGTGACTCCACAAAGCCTCCACATGTTTCTGATGATGCAATACGATAGAGACTTTTTCCTTTTTCTGTTAAGGGAAAAGCTCTTGATTGGGTAGAAAGACAACCTGCTGATAGCATCATTTCTTGGGAAAACTTGTCTGAAAAATTCTTTGTAGAGTTCTTCCCCATGGAGAAATACAACAACATGGTGAATGATATCACATCTTTCAAACAACAAATGGGAGAGACCATCTGCGCTTTTTGGAATAGATTCAAGGCCCTCATGAGAAAGGTTCCTCATTATAACCTATCTCAAGGGGACCAAGTGAGAATCTTTTTCAATGGTTGTCTACCGGAGACGAAACTGGTTATTAATACTGCAGCAGGCGGTTCTTTGGTGATAAGCTACCTTCAGAGTCATATCATCTGATTGACAAGTTAGCTAAAAATGAGAATGAAACATCTTCAAGGACAGGAAAAAGGGAAGTAGTGCCACTCAATGATAATAATGCAATGCTGGCAGAGCAAAAGTTTTTATCACAACAGATGTCTAATCTGAATGCAAAGTTTGAGAGGATGCAGCTTTCCAAAGTTCAAGCTAATGCAGTTGTTTTTGACTGTGAATACTGTCATGAAGATCATGACACCAATGCTTGTCCTACATTGATGTCTTCTGATTCTTCTCAACAGGTGCAGGTAAATGGCATTTGGTATGATCAGCGGCCTAATCAGCAAAATTTCTCAAGGAATCAGAATAATTCTGCTGGCGGTAATAGCTACCAAAGGAAGAGTTATCAAGGTACTGGTTTAGATATGAAGTCTGACAACTATCTAAAACCACCACCTATTCCACAAAGAGAGCCTTCTGACCTGGTGCGTTTAGTAGGAACATTAGCACAAAGTACTAACGCTTTCATGGAAGAGAGTAAGGCTAATCAAAAAAGTACCAATGCTTTCATTGAGGAAAGTAGAGCTGAGTCCAGGAATACTAAAGCTTCAATCAAGAACCTGGAATATCAGGTTGGTCAACTTGCCCAACAGTCATCTGATAGAGCTCCAGGTACCTTTCATGGTAATACTACTACCAATCCCAAGGAAAATTGTATGGCAGTTATAACTAGAAGCGGGAAAGTGGTGGCATCCCCACCAAAACCTATAGAAGAGGAAGAGAAGGTTGAACAGGAGGAGAAGTCTGAAAAAGAAACTGAAAAGTCTCCTGAAATATTGAAACCAGCTGATGATGTGAAGGAGCAATCTACTCTTCCGAAAGAAAAATTTGAACTTAGTGAAGAGTATCTTATGAAAATGGCACCTTATCCTGGAAGGTTGAAGCCAGAATTGAAAGCAAAAAGCTATGACAGATTTCTTGAGATTTTCAAGAAGTTGCATGTGAACATTCCGTTTGCTGAAGCATTGGCTAATATGCCAAATTATGCAAAATTCATGAAAGATCTCCTCTCCAGGAAGCATAAGCTACAAGAGTGTCAGACAGTTGCACTTACGGAGAAGTGCAGTGTTATTATCACTAGGAAGTTTCCTCCTAAACTTCGTGATCCTGGAAGCTTCAACATTGAAATTGAAATTGGAGATACAAAGATTGGCAAAGCTTTGTGTGATTTGGGGGAAAGCATTAATCTGATGCCCTTATCTGTCTGTAAAGCCTTGGGGATTACTGAATTGAAGCCTACTTTGGTTTCTCTTCAACTTGCTGATAGATCCTTAAGGAAGCCAAGTGGTATAGTCGAAGATGTCCTTGTAAAAATTGACAAGTTCATCTTTCCGGCTGATTTTATTGTGCTTGATATGGAGGTAGAAAATGAAATGCCTCTCATATTGGGTAGACCTTTCCTGGCCACAGCCCGTGCAATGATTGATGTAGAGCAGGGAAAGCTGGTGCTAAGGATGAATGAAGACACAATCACTGTCAATGTCTTTGATGCAATGAAAAGACCATATGATGATAGTGAGTGTTTTGAAATTAATGTCTTAGAAGAGGTGGTACATGAAGATAAAACTCCCTTGCAAGAATTGACTGTTGAATTGCAAGAGAGAGATCATATCCCTTTTGAGGAAGACATTAAAGCTGCTGATGAGTTGCTTGAACAGAAGAAATCTGACAAAGAAACAGGTGCTCCTAAAGTTGATCTTAAGGAGTTACCTCCTACTCTAAAGTATATGTTCCTGGGGGATAATGAAACATATCCGGTGATCATAAATAACAGGTTATCTTCTGATGATGAGAAGAAGTTGAAACAAGTTCTTTTAAAGCACAAGACTGCTTTAGAATGGTCCATGGCTGATCTAAAGGGTATAAGTCCTTCCTTCTGTACGCATAAAATTCTCATGGAGAATGATATCAAACCTGTAAGGCAGCCTCAGAGGAGATTAAACCCCATGATGAAAGAAGTAGTGAGAAAAGAAGTGGTCAAACTTCTTGATGCAGGTATGATTTATTCAATATCAGATACTGCATGGGTAAGCCCTGTACAAACCGTGCCTAAGAAAGGGGGTGTCACTGTGGTGAAGAATGATAAGGATAAGCTAATCTCTACCAGGACAATTACTGGCTGGCGGATGTGTGTCGACTATAGAAGGCTTATGAAGCAACAAGGAAGGATCATTTTCCTCTTCCTTTTGTAGATCAAATGCTAGAAAGGTTGGCGGGTCATTCTTATTATTGTTTTCTTGATGGATACAGTGGCTATAATCAAATTGCAGTGACTCCTGAAGATCAGGAGAAGACAACATTCACATGTCCTTTTGGCGTTTTCGCCTATAGGAGGATACCGTTTGGACTATGCAATGCACCTGCTACTTTTCAGATGTGCATGTTATCAATTTTCTCAGATATGGTAGAAAAGTTCTTGGAGGTATTCATGGATGACTTTTCGGTCTTTGGCTCTTGTTTTGATGATTGCTTATGCAATTTGTCTAAAGTACTGAAAAGATGCCAAGAGACAAACCTGGTTCTCAACTGGGAGAAATGTCACTTCATGGTCCAAGAAGGCATTGTGCTTGGACACAAAATTTCTAAGGAAGGTATAGAAGTTGATAAAGCAAAACTGATGCTCATTGAAAAACTACCTCCTCCAATTAATGTTAATGGAGTGAGAAGTTTCCTTGGTCATGCTGGCTTTTATAGGAGATTCATCAAGGATTTCTCTAAAATTGCCAAGCCACTAAGTCAACTTCTAATGAAAGACAATGAGTTTGTTTTCAATGATGCTTGCCTTAAAGCATTTAATTTGCTAAAGGAAAAGCTCACTACTGCTCATGTCTTGATATCTCCTAATTGGAGTATGCCGTTTGAGTTGATGTGTGACGCTAGTGATCTTGCTATTGGTGCTGTTCTTGGGCAGAGAAGAAACAAACTGTTGCATGTAATTTACTATGCTAGCAAAGTTCTGAATGAAGCACAAGTGAATTATGCAACAACAGAGAAGGAGATGCTTGCTGTGGTCTATGCACTTGATAAATTTAGACCTTATCTCCTCGGTGCCAAGCCATCATCTTCACTGATCACGCAGCCATAAAGTATTTGATCTCTAAACAAGATGCCAAACCACGACTGCTAAGGTGGATGTTGTTGTTCCAAGAATTTGATTTAGAGATAAAAGACAAGTCGGGGATGGAGAATAAAGTTGCTGATCACTTGTCAAGAATTCGAGAGAAGAACCTGCAAGATGATCCTGCTATAGAGATCAACGATTTTTTTCCGGATGAACAAGTTCTTACAATCTCTTTGAATTTGTCTGAAAAACCAATTTTTGCACTGCATGTGGAACCATGGTTTGCTGATTTTGTAAATTTTAAGGTAATCAAGAAAATACCTCCTAATTTCACAAAGCAACAAGTGAAAAAGTTCTTATATGATGCTAGGAGGTATGTATGGGATGATCCATTCCTGTATTTCCAATGTGTTGATGGAATCTTGAGAAGATGTGTATCAGAGTTGGAAATCAAGGGAATTTTATGGCATTGTCACAATTCTGATTATGGTGGCCATTTTGGTGGAAACAGAACTGCCCAAAAGGTGTTACAAAGTGGCTACTATTGGCCTACACTTTTCAAAGATGCCAGAGAATATGTTTAAAAGTGTGAAAGATGCCAGAAGACAGGGAACATTTCCCGTAAAGATGAGATGCCTCTAAACACTATTATGGAGGTAGAATTATTTGATTTATGGGGGATTGACTTCATGGGACCATTCTCATCTTCCTATTCCAACCAATATATTTTGGTAGCTGTTGACTACGTTTCTAAGTGGGTTGAGGCAACAGCTCTTCCTACTAATGATGCCAAGGTGGTTGTGAATTTCCTGAGGAAGAATATTTTTACCAGGTTTGGAGTGCCGAGAGCAATCATAAGTGATGGAGGCTCTCATTTTTGTAATAAGCAGTTTGAGAATCTGTTAGCCAAGTATGGTATCAGGCATAAGGTTGCTACGCCTTATCATCCGCAGACTAGTGGCCAAGTGGAAGTTTCCAACAGGGAACTGAAGCGAATCCTTGAAAAGACTGTTAGTATTTCTAGGAAGGATTGGTCAAAAAGACTGGATGATGCACTGTGGGCATACCGAACTGCATACAAAACTCCGATAGGAATGTCTCCCTATCAGCTTGTGTACGGGAAAGCTTGTCACTTACCTGTGAAGCTTGAACATAGAGCCTTTTGGGCTATTAAATTCTTGAACTTTGATGCCACAGTAGCTCTTGAGAAGAGAAAGTTTCAACTGCAGAGCTTGATGAGTTCAGGAATTCGGCTTTTGAAAGCTCCAGAATTTACAAAGAAAAAGCCAAGAAATACCATGATAGCAAAATTGTACACAAGGAGTTTGAGCCTGACCAGCAGGTGTTGTTGTACAACTCCCGATTGAAACTTTTTCCAGGGAAGTTGAAATCCAGGTGCACAGGACCTTTTGTAGTTAAAAAGGCCTTTCCATATGGTACTGTTGAAATATCTCCCATGGAGGAAGACAGACCCTTCAAGGTCAATGGCTCTAGGTTGAAGTTCTTTCATGGAGGACCAGTGGTGAAACAGGTTGTGGCCTTGCGCCTTAATTCCATTGCAACTTAAATGAGGTAACCGTCAGGCTCGGGACGTTAAACACGCGCTAGTTGGGAGGCAACCCAGCATTTCTATCCTTTTATTTTTATTTAATTTTAAGTTCCATTTCATGCTTTTATTGACCACACATATAATCAACTCATAAATTAGGCCTAAAGCCCCTTTACATTACATTTACATGCCTCCAATACATCATAGGTGGCTGTGGACAGATCCCATGCTCACACATAAGATACATATACATCAAGTGTAATTATACATTTACAAATGCATGGCATTTTCAACATGCACAAGTTCATGGCCTCAATTCAAAACATAACATCCTATGCTAAATGTCTCCAACTGAATCCTCTAACATGCGATGCCTTCCATATGCACCTCATGCTCCACTCTTCCAAGCTCAACCTAACCTGAAATAATGTCCCCAAATGCGGGGTGAGATATACAAATATATCTCAGTAAACCAAGGGTACCAGAGGATCACTCTACCCCATGGCTCACTCAATGTGCAACATATAACAAAGTATGAAATGCATGACATACAATATCACAACAACTGGGCACAATCCAAGAACATCCACAGCTGGATTACGTTCAAGGACCCCATCGTATAACTCCTGGAATCTTCCTGGTGCCTCTCCCATGGTTGAGACGACCCCTTGGAAAAACCCAACTGGAACTCCTCATGAGCCCTATCCAGCGGAAGTTCCACGTTTGGATCATCTTGGTACCGCTCCCAGAGTCAGTCCCACGGGAAAACCCGACTGGAATCCCCAGCGGAATTATCTAGCGGAAGTCCAAACCAACACACATCTACTGGCCAGAGATCAAACAATTCACACACAACATGCTCCAAGCATGTCACACAATCAAGCAATAATGCATGAACATACATATTCACACAAGGTTCAACAACACAAATTCTAACCACAACCTTCCACTAGGCGTGGTGGAGCACACAATGGACTAAACCATAGTTCCAAAGATTTACCTCAACTCCGAGCCAATGCTCCATACGTAAGCTCCAAGCTTAATCCGCTTCCATAGCGCCCGTGAGAGGCAACCTATATGATCAACCACATGATCATCAACACAATTTCCATACAACCATTCATTTGCACAATTCATCATCAATTAGAATCACTTAGGCCCAATGGCACACAACCAATAATTTACCCCTTTCAATCACATTACTCCTCACTACTCACCAATTAATAGCTATTCACATACTCTTCAATTTTACAATGTCAACCAACCATTACCTCAATAGGTCGAATTACTCATGCCTATCAATCTAGGGGTATTCAATCCAATTCAACACTCGTACTCATCATATAATCATACTACAACATCATACAATTACTTATCAATCCATTTCTTACGCAACTCAATTTTCAAAAATCCTAGGCATCATGCAAAGATTCCTAAGTTATGAGCATTTTTCACCAATAAATTTTATTGCATTTCTAGCTCAAATACATCATTCTAAGACATAATCATCTAATGCACATTTTCCATTTGATCTCTCTAACTACACAAATCATCCAACACAACTTCACACAAATCCATTTTATGATTTTCACAAAAACTCCATGAAACCAGGAATACTTACAACCAATAGCTTCCTAAGGCTCCAATGGTTGAAGATCAAGTGTCCATCCAAGCCAAAGCACCACCAATGGGTTTGGTGGGAGCGGGTCCCACACGCGATTTAACTTTGATCCCTCACCTAATTCCAATCACAAATCACAACCTACACATTTTTCTATTTCATGACATATTTTTATTTCCTCAAAATACTCATAAAAATTTCACTCTTATTGGTACAATTATATCGTAGTATTTTTACACCGGAAAAATCACTATTCATCAAAATTTTCAAAACTTGCCTATTCACTCAACTTTTCTTCCTGAATCCATTTCCGGCATTATTTTTATCATTTGAGTTCTCCTACTCCATTTTTCATGCCTCGGTTTACGTTTTTGGCAATTTACCATTTTGCCCTTGGTACACATTTTGACCCCAATTTCAGGATTTTCACTAATTCTTCCCTTTTAACCTACATTATATCATATAAATTCATATTCAAATTTACGAGGTGTTATATTCACCCCACCTTTTTGGAATTTTGTCCGCAAAGTCAAATTATACACATGCTAACTCAGGATAGAACTGGAGAATCTCAGTCTCCTATTCCCAAGTAGCTTCATCAAGTGTGCAGACTTCTTACTGAATTTTTACATTACAATTCTTTGGCTTCTCAGCCTCTTTTCACAATGGCCCAGCATTTCAAAGGCCCAATGGGAGTTTTCAAGTTCTCCCCAATCTCAATATCATCCGGTGTCACCACATGTGAACAGCCGGAGCGCACATCGCGGTTGCGCACTTTCTCTGCTTTACCAAGCTAATTTCTTTTCACAAGTCAGCCTACCTTGCATATATAGCCCATAATTTCTCTTGGAGGATTTGCCTACCTAGGTAACGTATCAATAACTATACCCATAGGGTCATATCACGTTCCGTTCAATCTGTGCCACACAGGCAACTATCACTTTCTGACACATTACAGCCACAATTATCCTTATCTGAGTTTTATTTCTACGGAGTATGTACTCTCGTCATCAAATTCCTTTCGGTAACACTCATCACATGATCTTATTTTGTTAAACAATCAATTTTCTTACATCTCTTATTCCACATTAAACTCTGTCATGGGATCTCAACAGCTCCTCAGTGCAAATTCACCGAACAATCACCTAGTTCACGCTCATTGTAACTTTCCTTTTCTGAGGGAATAATCCCCATTTTTTTGGCATTTAGCCACAAGTTGTATATACATATACTCTTCTCATGTTCTTAACCTACAACTTGCAATTTCACTTATGCACTTTATCTTACAACAAGCATCATCTTTGTGCTCAACTGTCGAATCTAACATTACCGGTTTATCAACTTTTACCAAACACCTTGACAAATCACTTTCTCAAGACGTTTAACTGGTACCTAATGGACCACACATTACCATAATTAAATCACATTGGCCTTTTCAAGGCTTTCAATCACAACACACTCATGAATTCTTGTATATAATATCATATTTACAATTTCACCTAACCATCTCCAAGCTTTGGTATACAATCCATCATTGATTTTCACATTAAGGCAACATGCCTAAGATTTACACTAACAATTTTCTTTAATTACTGTTCCATACTCATGTTATCAATTCCAAGGTCACATATCATATCTCATCACTTGCAACTAAGTCCCTTCATATAGGGATTTTCTAAACCTACTTATTATGCCATATGGACTAAGTCCATCACTGTCATTACTTTCATAATTCACAATTGGTTGGTATACAAGTCTCTGAGACTATTCACAGTACTACTAGCACACCCAATCATATATCTTGGTACCTAGTCATGAACAACATCAACATTGTGTATTATCAACACATATTTCATCATTAAATCCAACTATCCGTCTTTTATTTCACCAAGTACCATTCTATTTACCAGCTAATATCACACCTTCTTACTTGACTCCATCACAATTAATCCTTTATGAAAGGCCATCAGGCCACCATCTTAACATCTCGTCATCACAAGCTTTCTCATAAGACCTTGACTCAATCCATCAGTGTTAATCAATTTCCTATTCCCTTCACATAGGGTGAGAATCCCACGATTCATTTCACAATTTTCTTAAAACCCAATTTCGTACCACCACACTTGGTATACGCACATGCACATCTCCGAGTGCTCAAAATCATAACTAAACTACCATCTCATGGAACATCACATATTGCATCCTATTTGACATATTACAGTTCACTTACAGTTATCCAGATTCACCCCTTACGTTCCCCACAAGGTACAATCCTCCAATGCAATGGGTAAAAACATCCTTAGGTGTAACCCCTCGAGCTCTTGCTATCCTAAGGGCCCCAGGTGCAATGCCCCACCAATCAGAGAATCTTTCCTTATAATTAACACAAGGAGATGTAACATACCATCAACTGTACTAACAGTCCCACTAACACGAGGTACCACCTCACATCACATTACTTATACAAGATAATAATAACCTCCGGGAACATAATCCATACGGAGATAGCCATACACTCCGGGCATATAAGCCAAACAGAGATAATCACATTCACATCACATCCATATATAACGGCAAAAGAGTTTAGTATAGACACATCCCTGAACGGTCTACTCATTTAACTTGACTAGTCATTAGTCCTAGTCCATATCACAATCATCACCACATGATTCCAACATCTTTCTCATACATCTTCACATATTTTCAACTCTTAATAGTACCCAAGCTCGGTACAGTTCTAATCTGTTATCCATCATGACTCATAGCAGCTATGCTCAACATTGTAGAAGATCCACTCCATTAAAACAACATCACTTTTTCTCTCAATATTTTACTATGACACCAAGAGTGCCCTCACTTACCAGTCCATGCATTCAGCGCATAAGGACCACCAAATAAATTTCAACTTCGAGCGGTGCTCGATTGGGACTTCCAAGAGCAACACCTCTTAGGATTCAATCCACAAGGGAAACCCAGGATAATCTTAATTATCACAGCATTATCAACATGTGTGCTAAGGTATAACTTGCACACCGGGACTCCATAATGAATCCCATATCAAATTGAGCGTCCAATGACACTCCCAAGAGACAATCTCTTCAAACACTCCCCATCATAGGGGATTTCACTTACATCATTGTTCTTGTACCAAAGAATTTACTAATTCATTACAATTCAGATATACATATAGGCACCCCGGCCTTCACAACAATATATATATATATATATATATATGTATATATATATATATATATATATATATATATATATATATATATATATATATATATATACTGCCACTTAGCCATCACAGGATCATTATCCAAATCTTTATCACATATATATATAAACCATCATGCACATTTAGCATTATTCACTACCCATTGCACACATCCTTTAGCAATTATGTCATTCCAAAACATAATAATCACCCTTGGAATTTTCCAAGAAACATCTATTATTACCTCCTGAATCTCGCTCAAGGAGCTATTCTCAATTACCATCCTATACATCAATACCCACATATAATTGGGCCACATCATCAACATTTCAATACTACACAACATTATGGAAGCATATTAATACAATTACTACACCACACTCAGTTATATTTTCTCCCCTCACATTTGTCAAGTCCGACCATCATTATATTATGGACCCTCATACTTCCAATCAAATCTGTCTAATGTCATCCATGGCAATTTCCTCAACTTCTTACATTATATTTCCTATACATATGATATCCTCACTTATATTCAGCCAACAATAAATCATCATGGACCACAGTCCCATTTTTCAACATTGAATTATCCAACACATCATTTTCATAGTTCTGTTAGGGTCATCAAATTCCTCAATTCAAATTTTGAAGATTCAAACTCTTCCTACATCCAAACATCTTAATTCATCCAAGTGTATGCCCTTCTTAAGGGTCTTATAACCTTCTTATTTAACCTTTATGTATCCAAGCTTACAAATAAGCACACCTATTCAAATTTTCACGAATTCATCAGGGTTCCAAGTCCCCTACCATGTCAATGAAAGTAAACTGGCCTTTGAAGGCCGATGCATGTAAGGTGTAAAACAAAAATTTTATTGCGGAACATACATGCACTCATAGGTTCATGCTTTAAGACAGCATGATGTTACCTTGTTTTGGCCTGATCAGTCAGGGAGATGAGATGTCAGGCTTGAAGGGTTCAAACCCTCTAATGGTGATCCACACCACCGTTCGTCTATGATGCAAGAACTCTTTCTTGAAAGCCACCAGATGAACACCACAATGAGGCTTGCTATGCGCACAAGTGGTGAAGGTGGAGGCTAGGTATCCTGTTTGGAAAGGTGTACTGAGCTACCCTACAGAATGGTGCATAGATGGAGGAGAGTTGGCTAGGTTTTCACTGAAACCTAAGGTGAGGAACATGTCATATTTATGCGCACCCTTTGGAGAGGAGGAGGGAATTCAATCATTCAAAATGAAAACAAACTTTCAAATTTCTTTGAAAGTTGCGCATGAAACAGTGTGATAAGGTGGAGCTGTTGCAAAACTAACTTTGCCAACAACCTCCAATCTTATCCACATGAATTTAAATTCAAATTAATTTAAACTTAAATTCATAAACTATCATATAGTATATAGTTCTCATGCGCATAATTCAGCCCTAGAAAGGGTCCGAATACATTGAGTAGTTGCATTCAAAATTTGAATCAACTCACCCACTGATTCCCTCAACCACCAAATCTGAATGGAGGTTTGTTTTAAGTGATAAGATAACACTCTTATCACCTAAAAGTTGCGCACCAAACAGCCTAGGGAGAGCCTCCAAAGATGCTTCTTCATCCAAGGAATATGCTCCAATAAGATCTTGTCTTATCCTTTTGTTATGAAACAACTTTTCAAAACCAATTCAAATTCGAATTCAAACACTTGAGTTCAAACGTTCAAACATTCAAATTCAAAATTCAAAATTCAAAATTTCAAATTTCAAATTCAAAATTCGAATTTCAAAATTCAAATTCAAATTCAAATTTCAAAATTCAAATTTCAAATTTCAAATTCAAAATTCGAATTTCGAAATTCAAATTCTAAATTCAAATTTCAAAAATCAAATTTCAAATTCAAAATTCGAAATTCAAATATTTGATTATTAATTTAACTAATTAAATTAATTAGTAATGGCTTGGACTATCCAAGCCCATTACTAAACTCCATGCACCACCCACCCATTTAGGTGGGCTTCCAAACAGCTTCTTGGGCTAATCACATTATTAGGCCCAATACCTTTAAAGCTAGTCCATCATGACTACAAGGTGTTAGTGTGTGACCCATTAGGTCCAACTTAGCTACTGATATAACTGGGCTTGGGCCCAACAAGCCCACAACCCAATTAATGACAACACAGAGCACTAGCAATGCTTTGTTGCCCCAGAACTAGTCAGATTAATGACTTGATCAATCTATTGCACATATTTGGTTACCGTATGTATTTCCCTTCGTCTCGGTTATCTTCCCATTAACCTAGGGTAAGGAAATGTATCAACCCCTGCGGTTTAGGGTAAGCTTTATTCGAAATAGGGAATCTTCAATTTCCTGACTCTAAAGGCAGATCATCTCATGATCTCTTTTACTATGCATAGATTCCCGAGTCCCTGTAAATGTCATCCCGATTTCTCCGGTTTACAGATAACCTAATCTCTCACAGAGATTTGACGAATTCCTTCAGCTTATTACCCTAGCCCTTGTGCCCTTTAAGGACACGCCCAACAGTATACCTATGAGTCTCCATGTTTCAGGCAGACGAGGTATACAATCAAAACATCCCTTCAAGAATACAGTCTAGGTAATAACTTCTGGTCTAAGGAAAGACACACCCAAACATAAAGAGATTACTCTAATGACACTATCTGTGAGATTTCCTCATAGAGTCTCTTTTTGGGTCTGTTCAGTGCGAGCTATACTCTTATAGGTCCACCCACGACTTTAGCTAAGATATCTCCATATCTGCAGCTCATGAGGTTTTTACCTTGTATCCATATACAAGTAGATAAGTCGTACTAGTCTTTACTCGAGATCACTGATCCCCAAACTCAGTGTCTCTAGACTAGGAACAAATAATTAGGAATAGACATGCAATATCCTTGAATCCTCATGATCGTGATCTCATCACCGATACTCAAGAGATACCTGTTCTATTCCAAGGGGTTTATCCAGTTCATTCATATAATATTAACAGTAATATCGAGACACAATATGAAACTGAATAAATAGTGCTTACATTTATTTGCAACAAACAAAGTTCTACATCTAGTGTCCTTTATTTAATCAAAAGATTGTCTCTAGGACACCTATATGCTAACAAGCTCCCACTTGGCCTAGAGTCAATCAGACCTAAGTCGTATGCCCAAAGCCTCATAATGACTATCATGTTTTCTCTGAGAAACAGCCTTTGTCAGAGAATCGGCCAGGTTATCGTCTGTGGGAACATAATCCATTTTTACATCATTCCTATCAATGATTTCTCTAATCAAATGATATCTGCGGAGCACGTGTTTAGATCTTTGATGAGACCTAGGTTCCTTTGACTGCGCAATGGCTCCAGTGTTGTCGCAAAGCAACTGTATGGGCTCATCCACGCTCGGAACCACCCTTAGTTCATTTATGAACTTCTTGATCCACACTGCCTCCTTAGCTGCTTCTGAAGCAGCTATGTATTCAGCCTCTGTCGTTGAGTCTGCTGTTGTCTCCTGCTTGGAACTTTTCCAAGACACTGCCCCACCATTTAAGGTGAATACGAATCCTGACTGTGACTTGCAGTCATCTTTGTCACTCTGAAAGCTGGCATCAGTGAACCCTTTCACTGTTAACTCATTAACCCCACCATAGACCAGAAACGCATCCTGAGTTCTTCTCAAGTATTTAAGGATGGTCTTGACTGCCGTCCAGTGACCCTCTCCAGGGTCTGACTGGTATCTGCTCGTAATGCTTAAAGCATATGAGACATCTGGTCTCGTACATATCATGACATACATGATGGATCCAATAGCCGAAGCGTATGGAATTCCACTCATGCGATCCTTCTCAGGCTGTGACTTAGGACACATAGCCCTTGATAGGTGTACCCCATGACTGACAGGAAGAAAACCCCTTTTCGACCCTTCCATGCTAAACCTCTTTAGCATCTTGTCAACGTACGTGGATTGAGATAAACCCAGCAGCCTCTTGGATCTATCTCTATAGATCTTTATACCGAGTATAAAGGCTGCCTCTCCCAAATCCTTCATGGTAAAGTTTTCTGAAAGCCACTCTTTCGTTATTTTTAATGTCGGGATGTCATTTCCTATTAGCAGTATGTCATCTACATAAAGCACTAGGAAGACGACATTACTCCCACTTACCTTTCTGTAAACACAAGGTTCATCCTCGTTCTTGATAAAACCGTTACTCTTAACGACTTCATCAAAACGTATATTCCAACTCCTTGATGCTTGCTTTAGCCCATATATTGACCTTTGTAGTTTGCATACCATATGCTCCTGATCTTTGTTTTCAAAGCCTTCAGGTTGTGTCATGTACACTTCCTCCTTCAAGAACCCATTCAAGAAGGCGGTCTTGACATCCATTTGCCAAATTTCATAGTCGTGGTATGCCGCTATTGCAAGCATGATCCTAATAGATTTGATCATGGCAACTGGTGAAAAAGTTTCATCATAGTCAACTCCTTGTCTTTGACGATACCCTTTCGCCACCAACCTAGCTTTGTAGGTCTGAACGTTGCCATCTGCATCAGTCTTTCTTTTAAAGACCCATTTATTACCAATAGGAACTATTCCTTGCGGTTTAGGAACCAAGGTCCATACCTTGTTCTGATACATCGAATCCATTTCAGATTCCATGGCTTCAAGCCATTTTGAGGAGTCAACATCTTTGACCGCCTCCTCGTAGTTACTTGGTTCATCATCCTCAACAGTTTGCTGGTTCTCAATCACAAACCCGTACCTTTCAGGTGGATGGATGACCCTCGTAGATCTACGGAGTTGTGTGTTTACTTCTCCATTGGAGAACGTCGCCTGCGGAGCAGACTCGGGTTCCTCAATCTGTTCTTGTGGATCTTGCACTTCTTCAAGATCAATCTTACTCCCACTGCCTCCTTGAGAGATCAAATCCTTCTCAAGGAACTCAACATTCTTTGAAACAAACACTTTGTGTTCTTCCATGGAGTAGAAGTAGTATCCCTTAGTACCTTTAGGATACCCCACAAATAGACATTTAGTACTCTTAGCACTAAGCTTGTCTGATGTCAACGTTTTGACATAAGCTGGCGATCCCCATACCCTGAGGTAACTCAGGTTGGGTCTCTTACCACTCCATATCTCATATGGTGTGGTCTGAACAGATTTAGACGGTACCCTATTTAGAAGGTATGTCGTTGTGTCTAAGGCATATCCCCAAAACGATTTTGGAAGTTGAGTCTCACTCATCATAGACCTAACCATGTCTAACAAGGTCCTGTTTCTCCTTTCGGAGACACCGTTTTGGTGTGGTGTGTAAGGAGCGGTAAATTGTGAGAGAATTCCATTTTCTCTCAGATAACCCTGAAACTCGTGGCTCAAATATTCACCACCACGATCTGATCGTAATGTTTTAATCATCTTGCCACGCTGTTTCTCCACCTCATTCCTAAACTCTTTGAACTTTTCAAAAGCTTCAGATTTATATCTCATCAGGTATATATACCCAAATCTTGATTTGTCATCTGTAAAGGTAATGAAATAAGAATATCCACCTCTAGCCTCAATAGACATTGGGCCACATACATCAGTATGAATGAGTTCTAATAACTCACTAGCCCTATGACTCTCAAGCCCTTTGGGCTTTTGTTGAATCATTTTCCCAGCTGGACAAGATTCACACTGTCCATAGGATTCCAAATCCATGGAGTCCAGGTATCCATCTCTATGCATCCTAGACAATCTTGTTTCATTTATGTGCCCTAGTCTACAGTGCCAAAGATAAGATTGATTATCCGTCCTAGGTCGTTTCACATCTATATTGAGCACTTCATTTCCCATTTCCAACACATACAATCCATTTATTAAAGAAGTAGTACCGTAAACCATATCATTCAAAATGATAGAAAAAGTAACATTCCTAATACTGAAAGTATATCCATCTTGTTCTAAACAAGAAATTGAAATAATGTTTCTAGAAATTTGCGGAACATAAAGACAATTATTCAAATGCAGTAAAAGGCCCGTAGGCAAAATAAGGTCAGCATCTCCAACTGAATGAGCAGCAACTCTTGCTCCATTACCAACGCGGAGATCCACCTCGTTTCTATCCAATCTCCTTGGGCTCCTAAGTACCTGCAACATATTGCAGATATGAGAACCACATCCGGTATCTAATACCCATGAGGATGGATTAGCATAAGAATAATTTATCTCAATCATGAAAATACCTGAGGCAGAAGCATCACCATGCTTCTTGTCCTTCACATTGTTCAGGTAGTCTGGACAATTCCTCTTCCAGTGGCCTTTCTTGCCACAATGGAAGCACTCAGCATCACCCTTGTCCTTAGATGCCTTCTTACCCTTCTTCTTGCCCTTCTTCTTCTTGGATTTTCCTTTGGGCTTAAGGGGGTCACCTTTTGCAGGCTCCTTACCCTTTCCCTTGGCCTTGTTAGGCCCACCAATCAAAAGAGCCTGTGTCCTATCCTTCTTGATAGACACTTCAGCTGTTGTTAACATGCTTAACAACTCAAGCAAGCTCACTTGCATCCCATGCATATTGTAATTCATGATGAATTGACTGAAGGAAGGTGGAAGTGAGGTGAGGACTAAGTCATTACTTAGCTCGGCATCCATGATGAAGCCTAGGTTTCCTAGCTTCTCAATCAGCCCGATCATCTTGAGAACATGGCTGCCAACAGACATGCT
>JAVKPL010010680.1:0-46450 GCA_032173675.1 Gastrolobium villosum
ACCAGCAGCCAAGTAATTTGCAATATCTGCAAACCAAGGAGCATTCCTTTCAGAGATCATAAGCAATTGCTCATCAGGGAATGTTTCCTTGATCTGATCTTCTTCTTGTGAACTCCTCCTCTCTAATCGAGATAGGTGATCAGCAACCTTATTGTCACTTCCTTTCCGGTCTTTAATCTCAAGATCAAATTCTTGGAGCAATAGTACCCATCTGATCAATCTTGGTTGTAGTACACAGTTCTGAAAATTTTATCCTTCCGTTGCCCAAGTACTGCTCCTAAGCCGAAATCGCTGGCGTCACACATCAATTCGAAAGGAAGACTCCAATCTGGGCTTTGAATGATAGGAGCGGACACCAGCCTTGACTTGAGCTCCAGGAAGGCTGTCATGCATTTTTCATCAAAATTGAACTTCCTATCTTGCTCCAGAAGTTCACAGAGTGGTTTGGCAATCTTGGAAAAGTCTTTAATGAAGCGCCTGTAGAACCCAGCATGTCCTAAGAAACTTCTGATCCCTTTCACAGTGGTCGGGGGAGGTAGCTTCTCAATTGCCTCCACCTTGGCTTTGTCCACTTCGAGGCCTTTGCTTGAGATCTTGTGTCCTAGCACAATGCCTTCTCTCACCATGAAGTGGCATTTTTCCCAGTTCAGCACTAGATTGCTCTTGACACATCTTTCCAATACCTGTTCAAGGTTATTAAGACAAGTAGAAAAAGAGCAGCCAATAACAGAAAAATCGTCCATGAAAATCTCTACTGCTTCTCCTACTAAATCAGTGAATAAGGCAAACATGCATCTTTGAAAAGTCGCGGGAGCATTACACAGTCCAAATGGCATTCTTCTGAATGCAAATGTTCCAAAAGGGCACGTAAAAGTGGTTTTGTGCTGGTCTTCTGGAGCAACCGGGATTTGGTTGTATCCCGAATACCCATCTAAGAAACAAAAGAATTCTTTCCCAGCCAAGTGATCAAGCATTTGATCAATAAAAGGAAGAGGGAAATGATCCTTTCGGGTTGCATTATTCAGCTTCCTATAATCTTGACAAATCCTCCACCCAGTTATCTTTTTGGTGGCTATTAACTCATGTTTGTCATTTTCAATCACAGTAATGCCACCTTTTTTTGGAACGCATTGCACTGGAGCAACCCATTTGCTATCAGAGATAGGATAAATTATACCTGCATCAAGCCATTTGATGATTTCCTTTCTTACTACCTCCTTCATATTAGGGTTCAGTCTCCTTTGATGTTCTACAGAGGAGCTGTCAGGATCTTGGAGCAGAATTTTATGCATGCAAACTGCTGGGCTAATTCCCTTTATATCAGCCATCGTCCAGCCGATTGCTCCTCTGTAATCTTTGAGCTTCTGTGTGAGCTGCAGTTCCTGTTCATGAGTTAGTAAAGAGGAAATAATCACAGGGAGAGTGTCTTCTTTACCCAAATAAATGTACTTCAGGTGTTCGGGCAAGGGTTTTAGCTCCAAGTGGGGTGGCTGCTCTACTGAGGGCAGTTTTGGTGTTTGCTCTTGCTCCGATCGGTTCAAGGATTCAAAGATCCTTTCCTTCTTCTCTCCAGTGTGTACAGAACTGATGGACACCAGATACTCCTCCAATTCTTCAAAGTCCTTCATGCCTATTTCTGACTGCAAATGCTCCTGTTGTTCTTCTCTTATGATCAAATCAAGAGTTGAAATGCTGGAGCATTCCTCAGTGTTATCTTCATCAAACTTCATTGCTTTCATAACATTGAACTTTACCTCCTCTCCATTCACACTCATGGAAAGTTCGCCCTTTTTAACGTTTATGACAGCATCGCCAGTAGCAAGGAATGGTCTGCCAAGAATTATTGGAACTTCTTGGTCTGCCTCAAAATCCAATATGATGAAATCGGCTGGTAGAATGAATTTATCTACTTGGACAAGGACATTCTCGATTTTTCCTTCTGGCTTAGCTATGGATCGATCTGCAAGTTGGAGAGTGACTGTGGTTGGTCTTGCTGCTCCTATGTCGAGCTGCTTGAAGATAGAGGCTGGCATTAAATTTACACTCGAGCCCAGATCGCAAAGTGCTCGACCAAGATAGTTCTTCCCAACTGTACATGGAATAGTAAATACTCCAGGATCCTTCAGTTTGGGAGGAATCTTAGTCAGGTACTTGCATGATTCTTCAGTGAGGGCTACAGTCTCAAACTCCTCAATCCTTCTTTTTTTTGACAAAACATCCTTCATAAATTTTGCGTATGAAGGCATTTGTTCCAGAGCCTCCACCAGAGGGACATTTATGTGAAGCTGTTTCAACAAGTCTAAAAACTTGCTAAACTGCCTATCTTCATGCTGCTTTTTCAACCTCTGTGGGAAGGGAGGCTCAATGGGTTCACTCCTCCTTTTGCATGGTGGGACATAAGTTGGGATCGAAACTGGTTCCTTGTCCTTCATTGCTCCATCATCCACTCCGGATGTTGTGGCCTCGGGTGTGATTTCATCCTTCTGAACCTTCTCCTTGGGTTCTGTCTGAACTTGAGGGTCAGTGGTTCCCTCGACTCCTTCTTCCAACGGCTGGCTTGCTGATTGGCGTTTACGAGACCGTGCCACTAAATCTGGAGGTGGCAGAATTTTTCCATCTCGTAAACTTACCGCATTACAATGCTCCTGATCTTCCTGGGATGGCTTCTCTGTGTCACTAGGGAGTGTCCCTGGTTGTCTCTGTTTGAGTGCTCCAGCCAACTGACCAATTTGGGTCTCCAGGCTTCTCATGGCTGCACTGTTCTGGTTCATGTATTCCTTGACACAAGTCTCAAAGGATTGGGACTTCCCTTCACCCTTATCCCAGTTTTGATGGTTCTGCCTGGGATATGGGGGTCGATTCTGGTAGTTTCCTCCACTACCTCCAGCATTGTTCTGACTCTTCCATCCCCGGTTGTCATTGCTCCTGTAGTTATTGTCATAACCACCTGCATAACACACAGCAGCCAAATTGTTACATTCTTCAGTTTCATGAGGACCTTCACAAACGGAGCAACTTTGTCTTGATTGGGTCAAGAGAAGTTGCTCGGTTGGTAAGCACATTAGGATTTTATGCAGATTTTTATAGTTCGGTTGGTCCTTTCTGTTCCATGGGCTTCCAGTTTTTTATAGTGTTCTGGAGCGAAGCCATCTGAGCTGAAAGAGCATCAGTTGAACTTAGCTCTAGAACTCCTGCCTTTTTGGGAGCATGGTCCCGTGTGGTAGGCCATTGGACATGTTTTTTTGAAAGTTTTTCTAATAACCGGTAAGTTTCTGGATAAGTAAAATCCAAAAGATCTCCCCCTGCAGCCGCATCAACAGTGGCTTTCAATGGTGGGGTTAAGCCATGATAAAACGTGTGAATAATGCCCCAATCAGAAACTCCATGATTTGGACATATTCGTATTAATTCCTTAAATCGCTCCCACGCTTCATACAGACTTTCTCCATCATACATTTGGAAAGATGCTATATCAGCCCTCACTTGGGCTTGTTTTGCTTGGGGAAAAAAAGGGTAACAAACTGCTCACATAGTTGTTCCCAACTAGTGATAGAATTTGGGGGCAATGTTCTCCTCCATTCCTTGGCTTTTCCTGCTAAGGAAAATGGGAAAAGCCTCATTCGCATACTTTCCTCCGGAATGCCATGAACTCTGAAATTATCAACTATCTCAGTGAAATTGTCCAAATGACTGTGGGGGTCTTCCATGGGCAATCCATGGAATTGACCAGCATTCATGATCATTTGGAACATTGCAGGCTTGATTTCAAAGTTCGGGACATTCAGCGGAGGAGGAACATAACCTCGTTCTGGACCATTTCTGAAGGGAGCAGCCATATCATTCAATGATGGCCCTCTTCCTCCATTCAGTCCTTCATCATTTTCATGATTGTTATTGTTTCCATTGTTACCATTCCCACCGTTATTTAAAACTTCAGCCATTGTATGATTTCTTAACCTTTGAACTCTTCTTCTGTTTCTGAAGGTTCTCTCGGGTTCTGGATCAAAAACTATTATTTCCAGTCCAAGTTCTGTAGGTTCTGTGCTCATACAATGGGAAGTGGTTAAATTCAAAAAGAAATTCAAAAATATCAACAGTGTTTCCTCTAAAACGCCCTTTCTTGCCAAATGATCCCCGGCAACGGCGCCAATTGCTTGGTCGAACCGCGAGCTGCTCGGGAATAATTTAAAGTTGTAGGAGCAAGAGCACAGAGCAATAGTCAGATTTGCCAACAGGAGCAATTTACTCTGACTGAGAGCAA
Source organism: Gastrolobium villosum (assembly GCA_032173675.1). Lineage (NCBI taxonomy): Eukaryota > Viridiplantae > Streptophyta > Magnoliopsida > Fabales > Fabaceae > Gastrolobium > Gastrolobium villosum. Next base: position 4,262 of record JAVKPL010010680.1, read on the forward strand.
CCCTTTTCGACTATACGCAAGCGTACGTGTCAAGCAATATAGGGTGTTTTAGTCCCAGATTTATCGTCCTCAGGGAGCAATTGTGAAGTAAGAAACGTTCAAGGAAACTTAACTTGTAAAAATAAAATACAGAAAAGCAACTATTCTCGACCAAGCCTCACAAAGAGCAATCTCTAGTCAGCTAGTTAAACAATGTTAACTGTTCTGAACCTAGATGAGAGCAGTGATAACTTAGTATGATCATCGAATGTAAAAGCATCAATTTGAAGTAGTTCAAGAGTAATCAGTGAGATGAGAGTAAAATCAGTAATGTAAACACTAGTAAAATGTTGTGGAAAGAGTTGCAACAAAAGATTGATGTGGGGTTGATTTCTGAGAAGGTTAAGTAGGTATTCACGGGCTCCATATTTTCATCCCTTTGGTTAACCCTGCTTGGTAGCATATTTTATAAGTGGAATCTGCTCCTTCCTTTACTTTGCCTTAGGATAAGAAGAGAGCAAGGCCTTGCTCCCACCTTACTCCAGAGGTCTTAGAGTTACACACAAGGAAACCATGCTGCCTTCTCAAAAGAGCATGGATTCACATGGCAGTGCTCCTCATTCCGGGTGTTTCTCCCTCCTTTCTTCAGGCTAAACTACCCCAAGATCTTGAGACTGCTCCACACGCCCCTGTCAGTGTTTCATCGACCGAGTGGTCCCGGGATGAGGTTGCAGCCCAAGAGGTTTCACAGAATCAATATATTAAACCAAAGAGCAACTCAGATTTCATTTATAAAATATGTGTTCCTTACAAAGTTATCCTAAGACTAAAGGGATTACTTCTATGGAACCCTTACCTACTTAAAGAAAATTAGCTCCTAGTGAGCATTTTTCTAAGAAAAACAAAAGGAATAATAAAAACAATCCTAGAATGTCTGTCTCCTTTTGGTTGTTTGCTATGTTCCTTTTATAGGGCCCTTCATTTAATCCTCACTGTTCCCTTCATCAAGGGCTATGCTTTCTCCAAATCCTCTCCAATGGTAGCTCTGCTCCTTGCCAACTCAGCTCTTCATAGGAATATTCTCCAATCGCAGCCTTGCTCCTTGCCAACGCAGCACTTGATGGTAGTGGTCCCCCTTGCTTTTGGTTTCTCTTTGTGCGCAAGAATTCTGGGATCAGGGAGGCATGCCCACTATTTCTGCTATAGCTGATGTGGCGGCTCCTGATTGCTTCCTTTTCTTGCTTCTGTACTGTAGCAGGGAGACACCTCCACCTTCTCTGCTGATGCTGACGTGGAGGCTGCTGATTGCTTCCTTTTCTTGCTTCTGTACTGTAGCAGGCTTTATGCTCCCTTTATTTGCGCAGCACCTCTCTTTTTTCTTAAATGTGCAGCTCCTCTTGTTAGGTCTTAGGTTTCCTGATCAAAACAAATTAACCCAATAATCATATGTGAAAAAGATAATGTTAATTTGCTCCAAGCCTACTCTAATTCCTATTTCACGTATTGCTCTGGTCTGCTTCTTAAAACTATTGCTCCTCATGGAAGAAGGAGGTTAAGGAGAGTAATTCAGAATTAAAACTCGGGCTTGATGGAACAATATGTACCTAATGGACCTCAACTTTTGAGGACCATCAAATGCCCCTGTAGTTAGGAAAATAATTGTACATCCTTGCATGTTTAAGTTGTGGAAAACAACATGCTTTTAACCTCTTTAGCGTACCCAAGCCTTGGAAGAAACGATATGTCAAATAAAAATATAAGCACACTAGTTGTTGGCTTGAAAACCATAAGTACCTATAGCTGAATTATGACTCTGTTCCTTGCTCCTGTCATTTTCGGGCGGCTATGGATTTTATGCGTACAAATTTAAAGAACCATTTTAAGATTGGAATAGAGTTCTTGTCATGCTCTAGGAATGTCTTTTGGACTAGAATTATAATGTAGTTTTGCATGTTTTAAATCTGTATAGACAGTATGTATAACTTAATTAGCAGTGACTAAATGACATTGGTAGAGTTTTGTTAAAATAAGTATAAGCACCTAGTGATGAACCGAACATTGGATATGTAAGAACTTAATTAGGAACCTTGTGTATTCAACCTTGATGTAGCCTTTTAAGAATGGCACTTTATAATGTATATTCTATTTTGAAAAGAGTTGTGACATGTTTTTTATATTCCGCCTGAACTTAGGCGATCCTGGAAATTAAAATGTCAAACCAAATTCTGTTGTGTTTAAATTCGGATTTTGAACTGTTTTTGCGAGCACTTTGCGAGTTGTCGTTCTGGGGCTACAGACCTCCGAATGAGGTCTAATTTATACGTATGGAAAGCCCCAGCTGTGTACTTTCAAATTATATAAAGATTACGTTCAGAGCTTATAAGCCTGATTTATTATGATTTTTACAAGTCAGGAGGTTTTTGGAAAAATACATTGAATTTTTGAGTACTTTGTGAGTTCTGTTGCTGGGGCTACAGATCTCCGATTGACATATACTTTATATGATCGTAAAGCCCCAGATGTCTACTCTCTTCGTAGCAAAGAAATTTTTTTTTAGCTTTTGTATTCGGATTTACATGATTTTTACAAGACAAACTATTTTCAGGAAAAATCAGAGTTGCGCAGCGAAAGCCTTTTTAAAAAATCTACTTGTTGCTTCTATTTTACGAAGTCAGTTTTCTAGTCAAGAGTTTAATTGGTAACACCAAAATGTTTTTACGGCATAAGAATTTTATACGATAACGTTGCGACTCTAATCGGTATTAGCAGACACTTCCCTTGATTCAAGATGTTTGTGTATGATTGTTGTTTGTATATGTTTGTTTAATCATTGCTGTTTGAATTTAGCTGTTGAACTGTTCCTTTAAATTGTGTAAATTAGCATAATTAAAAATGTTGGAGTTATCCTGAGCTATATTGAAATCACCTGGTGGTATTGTGTACTTACAGCCGTTTGGAATGAAATTACTTGGAGCAGTTTTGAGTGCTGAGAATTATGTGAGATACTGTTTGGTTTTCTGAAATGTAGACTGTATGGTATGGATTTACTTAGCTGTCGACATGATGTGTAGAGGGTAGTTGTGTAGTGATACGGGAAGTATGGTTAAATAATTGAATTTGATAGGCTCAATTGGATTGACTTATCTTGCTGTTGATATTATTGAATATTGTTCGGGTTGTTGAACACTATGTACGATTTTGTTATATGCCCTATTCGGTTGTGATGTCCATGCATTGCATTGAGATATTTGACTTGAATGGTTGTTGTCACTAAATTGTGCAAGAGTTGTCTGATTGTACTATGTTGCAGTTGAATTAAAATTGATGAATTGTCTAATTGTATAATTAATTATTTGAGATTCTGTCCTTAAGTGGGAATCGTGTCTCAATGTTGAATCTACTGTCGCGTATACCATGCAGTGAGTAGGATCCGCTCGTTGCTTGGCATGACGAAAGTAGAATTAGTATTTATGAGACACAAAAACCTCCTTATGAGAGAAGTTTGAGGTGTGGTGGACTGTAATTGAATAACGCCTGAATGAAGAATAAATAATGAAGTATGGAATTTGACTATTCCCAGTGTGTGATGAGCTGAATGGGTCTGGCCAACATATTCTTCAGTAACACGATAGTATCAAACTGTCAAACATCGAGATTCAATTAAGGAAAAGATTTGTTGGTGGTTTTGGGTACTTATGTTTGAAAATAGGTAGGAAATAAACTAGGTAATATAACACCTCGGAAAATTAAATGTGAAATTATTTGATGAAATATGGGTTTAAGAGGGAAGGATTAGTGAAAATCCGAGGATTAGGGCCAAAATGGGCTAAAAGGGCAAAATGGTAATTTACCAAAAAACGTGAACCGAGGCATGAAAAATGGAGTTAGAGATTTAATATGACAAAAATAATGCTGGAAATGGAATCAGGGCGGAAAATTGAGTGAGTAGGCAAAATTGTGAAAAAATGATGAATAGTGACTTTTTAAGTGAAAGATACTGCGGTATGAGTGTACCGATAAGTGTGAAATTTTTATCAACATTTTGAGGAAAGAAAAATATGTCATGGACTGAAAAAATATGTAGATTAAGAATATATGATCATAATTTTTATCGGAGTTAAAGTTAGATCACGTGTGGGACCCGTGTGACCGAAGTCACTTGGCCCCCACCTCTTTTTCTTCTTTCTTTTCTTCTCTTTTCTCCTTCTCTCTCGCGCACCCCCTGCATATGTGAGCCAAAAACCCCATTTCTTCACCATTTCACCATTTCTTCATTTCTTCACCAAATCACTTGATTTTGGTGTTGAAATCTATTGTAAACAACCTTCTAGATCCATTGGTAACACTTAGAAGCCATGAAACCACCTTCATTGCTACGTTTTGGGACTGTACAGATCCGAACCATGTTGGGTTCTTGGAGTTTTTGAGAGTTTTGGATCTCCTTTGGATTGATGGAGCCTTGGTGGTGTTCCTACACTAGATGGTGAGTATATTTGTGGTACTTTTGTAGTTGGTTTTGTAGATCTAGAAATTATGCTTTGAATCTTTGATTCTAGATGTGTGATGATAGAGAGCTCAAATGGAAAAATGCTATTAGATGAAAATGCCTTAGAATGATGCTTGTAAGCTAGAAATGCTATGATAATTTTTGGTGAAAAAGTTGGGTTTTAACTTAGGAAAATTTGTGAAGATTCCATGAAAATTGGTAAGTGATGTAATTGAATAATTGAATGATGGACCATTGGTATAGGTTGATAATGTGATTATATGATTAGTATGAGTGTTAAAATGAATTGAAAAGCCTTGGGGCATACCTTTTTTAGGAATCCGAATTATGATGAAAAGTGAGGAAAAATGGTATAAAATGATGTAGTGGAAGTTGAATGATTGAAAATGATGTTTAATTGGATGATGGTATAGTGTGGTAAAGTGGAATGAGAAGAAAGGATGTGTGATTCATGGTGTAATTGGTAAATTAACCTATAAAAGAGATTGAAGTAAAATGATATGGACAAATAGCCTTTGGCCTAGGTGATTTAAATGATGATTAATTGTGTAAATGAATGGTTTACATTGGAATTGCATTGATAATCATGTTGTGGATTATCTAAGTTGCCTCTTTTGGACGCTTTGGAAGCGGGTAAGCTTGGAGCTTACGTTTGGAGCATGGGCTCGGTGTTGAGGTAACCTTTGGAACTGGGGTTTAGCCCTTGTGTGCTCCACCACACCTAGTGGAAGGTTGTGGTTGGATTATGTGGTTATGACATTGTGTGATTGTGTGCTTGTATGCATATTGCTTGATTTTGTGAAAATTGTTTGGTCACTGGCCAGTTGACGTGTGTTGGTTTGGACATCCGCTGGGTTCATCCTACGGGAGAATGCCAGTTGGAGATGCCATGGTGTTGACTCTGGGAGCGACATCAGGATGATCCAAGCGGGGGACGTCCGCCGGATAGGGCTCATGAGGAGTTCCGGTTGGGTATTGCCATGGAGTCTTCTCAACCATGGGAGAGGCGCCAGGACTGTCTCGGGAGTTATATGATGGAGTCCTTGAACGTGAATCCATGCGTGGATGTTCTCGGGTTGTCTCCAGTTGGTGGGTGATATTGCATTGCTTGCATATTGTAAGATGTTATATTTGCACATTGAGTGTGCCATGGGGTGGAGAAACCTCCAGGGCCCTTGGTTTACTGAGATATATTTATATATCTCACCCCGTGTTTTGGGGCATCATTTCAGGTTAGGTTGAGCCTGGAAGAGTGGAGCATGAGGTGCATACTGGGGGCCCCATGTGATGAGCATTGGATGGGGACATATATTGCATATGTTTTATGCTTTAGAATTAGATCATGAACTTGTGCATGTTGAAAATGCCATGCCTTGTATGTTCATGACTATATGTTGAATCCTTTCAATTTAGTATATATTGTATATTTGAGTGAGCATGGGATTTGTCCATTGCCACATTCATTGTATTAGAAGCCTTGGTGATTATGTTGTAAAATGGACCATATTTGATGTAAAATGGCCATTATGTTAAAGACTTTGTATATGATACATAATTGAATGAAAATGCATGTTTGAAGGGCCTAGAGCCTAAATTAGAGTATGTTTAAGTGTTGTGTGGAGTACTAAGATGTTAGGGATGGATTACACAACCCTTCTTGGGCTTTAAATGCTGTAATCTGTCACTTTTACTGCATAGTAATCGATTACCCAAGCATGGTAATCGATTACCATGCAACAGGGGACGAAAATTGGCTACTGTCTTCACTGGTAATCGATTACTGAGCTTTGGTAATCGATTACCATGTGAGGTAATCGATTACCCAAAGTTGGTAATCGATTACCAGAACAGAGGATGTGAAAAATTAGCTACTGCCTCATTTTTGACAGGTGGTAATCGATTACCACCCACTGGTAATCGATTACCACAGTGTAAATTTTGAAAATTTAAGTTTTCTGGACTAAAAGAAAGGGGTTTAACTTGATGGGTAGAACTCCACATGGTACGTGGTTTGAAACCACGCGTAACTAATGTAAAGGGGTAGAACTTGGTAAGATATGAAATTAAGTTGATGGGTTTAAATGAGTTGAATAAAAAGAAAGAGTAGTGGTGTTGTTAAGCTGAATGCTTCCGCGTATTGCATTTACAATTATAGCGTTGTTTTAATTGATTACGGAAAAGGTTATGGATATGAAAAGGAGTATGATAAAAGGAAAAAGTTTGCCCGTAATTTAATTAACCCAACTACTGTGATTGTAACTGCGCTTAATATCATAATCAATGTTAACAATACCGGTAAGTAACGGGCTGTTACATTTTATGGTATCAGAGCAGTTTCTTTAGGGAACTCTGATGATTGTGTAATTGAGGTTAGTGCTGTATAGTTGTACGTAGACTCTTATTGACTGCTACACATGTGATTCCTTAGTTTGGGCCTGATCAACCCATTTCTTTGTGTTCAGTGTGTGGTCAGTATAAGATGCCTTCGTGACAACCCTGGAGCACCAATGCCAGTCTTTAGGCTAAGGTGGTGGGTGCAGTGTTGACTACCCCACGGATGGATATGTTAGTAAGTAAATTTGGTATAATTGAGGACTTAGTGAGAATAAATTGTGATACTGTCATTGAGGACTTAGTGAAAATGAACTGATATAAGATTTTTAACCATTTTGGGTAGAATGCTACCATAGTTGAATATGTGGTCTCATGGTGAGTAAGAATGATTGAATTGAGTTGATATTGGTATGGTGATGTTGGTAGTCTTTCCTAAATGTATGGGAGTTAGAACAATTGAGTATATGTGGGAATTAGTGGTATATCTTTGACATGGTGGGGAATTGGAACCCCGATGAATTCGTGAAAATTGGAATATGAGTGTTTATATGTAATATTGGATACCTTAGGGTAAAGTATAAGGTTATAAGACCCTTGATGAGGGCATACACTTGGATGACTTAAGATGCTTGGATGTAGAAGTAAATTGAAATTTCAAATTTTGGATTGAGGATTGTGAGTAACTTAGGAGAACTATGGAAATGATGTGATGTATAATTCAATGTTGAAAATTGGGACATTAGTCCATGATGATTTAATGTGGCTGAATGTAAGTGAGGATATCATATGAATAAAAAGTAAAATATAAGGAGTTGAGGAATTGCCATGTAAGGCATTGAATGAATTTGATTGAAAGTATGAAGGTTCATAATATATTGATGATTGGACTTGATAAATGTGAGGTGAGAAAATATAACTGAGTGTGATGTGGTAACGGTACTAATATGCTTCCATAATGTTGGGTAGCATTGAAATGTTAAGGTTGTGACCTAATTATGTGTGGATAGTAATCCTGTGATGACTAAGTGTCAGTATGTATATGTTTTGTGAAGGCCGGGGTGCCTAAATGTATATTTGGGTTGTTTTGAGTTAGTAAACTCTTTGGTAAAAGAAAATTATTTTTGGTAAAAGAGTAATGATGTAAGAGAAATTCCCTATGATGGGAAATGTGAAGAGATTGTCTCTTTGGAGTGTCATTGGATACTCAATGTGGTATGGGATTCATGATGGAGTCCCGGTGTGCAAGTTATACCATGGCATACATGTTGTTAATAATGTGACGATGAATATTGTCCTGGGTTTCCCCTTGTGGATTGAATCCTAAGAGTTGATACTCTTGGAAGTCCCAGGCGAGCGCTGCTCGAAATTGGAAATGTATCTGGTGGTCCTGATGCGCTAAATGCGTGGACTAGTAAGTGAAGGCACTCCTGGTGTCATAGTGGAATATTGAGAGAAAAGTAACATCAGTTTAATGAAGTGGATCTTCTACAGTGTTGAGCATGGTCGCTATGAGCCATGATGGACAATGGATTAGGACTGTACCGAACATGGGTACTGTTAAGAATTGAAAATTTTGAGCCAAAATATGAGAAAGATGTTGGAATCATGTGGGGATGATTATTCTATGGCCTAGGACTAATGACTAGTCAAGTGAAATGAGTATATTGTTGAGAAAAGAACCACATTGGAAAGTTATAGTGCATGGTGCACGAGTGAGATAGAACTAGTATACCATTAGGTATCTATGTAAGAATCTGTTTGCCGTTATATACGGATTTGATGTGAATGTGTTTATCTGTGTGGCTATCTCCGTATGGATTATGTTCCCGGAGATTATTATTATTATTTCGTATAAGTCAAGTAGTGTGAGGTAGAACCTTGTGTTAGTGGGACTGTTAGTACAGTCGATGGCATGTTACCTCTTCTTGCGTGAATTATAAGGACAGATTCTCTGATTGGTGGGGCATTGCACCTGGGGCCCTTAGGACAGCAAGAGCTCGAGGGGTTAAACCTAAGGATGTTCTTACCCATTGCATTAGAGGATTGTATCTTGTGAGGAACGCAAGAGGTGAATTTGGATAACTTTAAGTGAACAGTAATATGCCAAATATGATAAAAAATGTGAAGTGCCATGAGATGGTAGTTTGAATTACGAAATTGAGCATTCGGAAATGTGCATGAGTGTATACCAAGTGTGGTAGTATGGAATTATGGTTTTTCAGAAAGTGTGAAATGAAGTGATTGGATTATTACCCTATGTGAAGGGAATGGGAAATAGGTTAGTGATGATGGATTGAGTCGAAGTTTTATGGAAAGGCTTGTGATGTTGAGATGCTAAGCTAAGTTGGTGGCCAAAGTGGCCAATGATTTTAAGTTGGTGGCCAAGTGACCAATGATTTTAAGAATTGATTAATGATGATATAGTCAAGTAAGAAAGTGTGATACTAGTTGTTAAAGAGAAATGTATTTGGTAAAATAAAAGGTTGATACCTCTACCCTGGTGTGAATGAAATGATAATGAAGGTGAGATGTATTGAATGAAATGATAATGATGAACGCGAGGTGTATAGAATGAGATACATGTGGAAACGATAACATGATTATGGAACGATGATTAAAGAAAATTGTTAATGGAAATCTTAGGCATGTTGCCTTTAATGTGAGAAACCAGTGATGAACTATGTGTTAAGTTTTGAGATGATTAGTTGAAATTGTAAGTATGATCTAGTGTATGAAAGTTAATAAGCAAATTCATGGTTGAAGCTTTGAAATGACTGATGTGAGGTATGAATTGTAATGTGTGGTCCATTGGGGACCAGATAAAGATCTTGAGAAAAAGATTCGCCATTGTGTTTTGGTGAAGTTGGTGGACTTGTAAGGATAAATTGACTGTTGAGCACAAAGATGGTGCTTGTTAAAGATAAAGTGCTGAGGTGAAATGGTACGTTATGGGTTAAGAACATGAGAAAAGCAAAATGTGGATATACGAGTTGTGGCTAGGTGCCAAAAATGGGGAATTGTCCCTCAGAAAATAAAAGTATAGTGAGCGTGAACTGGATGATTACTCAGTGAGTTGCACTGAGAGGCTGTGAGATTCCATAATAGTGTTTAATGAGGAATAAGAAATGTGAAAAAGATTGATGACAAGAGTTGATACTCCATAGGAATAAAATTCAAAGAAGGATAATTGTGGCTGTAATGTGCCAGTAAGTAACAGTTGCCTGTGTGGCACAGAGTGAACAGAATATTGTATGATCCTATAGGTATAGTTGTGGATATGTTAATTTGGTAGGAAAACCTGCCAAGAGAAAATATGGGCTATATGTGCTAGGTAGCCGGACTTGTGAAAGAAAGTGAAAAGAAATTGAAAGAAATTGGCTTGGTAAAGCATTGATAGTGCACAACTGTGTGGTGCACTCCGGTTGTTCACATGTGGTGTCACCAGTTGAGATTGAGATTGGGAAGGACTTGAGGTCTCCCATTGGGCCTTTGAAAGGCAAGACCATTGTGAAATGTGGCTGAAAAGCCAAAAGCTAGAAATGTAAACAATTATGTTGGTGTCCGCGCACTGGATGAAGTTTCTTGGGTACGGGGGACTGAGATTCTCTGGCTGTATCCCGAGTTAGCATGTGTGCATAGTTGATTTTGCGGACAAAATTCCTAAAAGGTGGGGTGAATATAACACCTCGGAAAATTAAATGTGAAATTATTTGATGAAATATGGGTTTAAGAGGGAAGGATTAGTGAAAATCCGAGGATTAGGGCCAAAAGGGCAAAATGGAAATTTGCCAAAACGTGAACCGAGGCATGAAAAATGGAGTTAGAGATTTAATATGACAAAAATAATGCTGGAAATGGAATCAGGACGGAAAATTGAGTGAGTAGGCAAAATTGTGAAAAAATGATGAATAGTGACTTTTTAAGTAAAAGATACTGCGGTATGAGTGTACCGATAAGTGTGAAATTTTTATCAACATTTTGAGGAAAGAAAAATATGTCATGGACTGGAAAAATATGTAGATTAAGAATATATGATCATAATTTTTATCGGAGTTAAAGTTAGATCGCGTGTGGGACCCGTGTGACCGAAGTCACTTGGCCCCCACCTCTTTTTCTTCTTTCTTTTCTTCTCTTTTCTCCTTCTCTCTCGCGCACCCCCTGCATATGTGAGCCAAAAACCCCATTTCTTCACCATTTCACCATTTCTTCATTTCTTCACCAAATCACTTGATTTTGGTGTTGAAATCTATTGTAAACAACCTTCTAGATCCATTGGTAATACTTAGAAGCCATGAAACCACCTCCATTGCTGCGTTTTGGGACTGTACAGATCCGAACCATGTTGGGTTCTTGGAGTTTTTGAGAGTTTTGGATCTCCTTTGGATTGATGGAGCCTTGGTGGTGTTCCTACACTAGATGGTGAGTATATTTGTGGTACTTTTGTAGTTGGTTTTGTAGATCTAGAAATTATGCTTTGAATCTTTGATTCTAGATGTGTGATGATAGAGAGCCCAAATGGAAAAATGCTATTAGATGAAAATGCCTTAGAATGATGCTTGTAAGCTAGAAATGCTATGATAATTTTTGGTGAAAAAGTTGGGTTTTAACTTAGGAAAATTTGTGAAGATTCCATGAAAATTGGTAAGTGATGTAATTGAATAATTGAATGATGGACCATTGGTATAGGTTGATAATGTGATTATATGATTAGTATGAGTGTTAAAATGAATTGAAAAGCCTTGGGGCATACCTTTTTTAGGAATCCGAATTATGATGAAAAGTGAGGAAAAATGGTATAAAATGATGTAGTGGAAGTTGAATGATTGAAAATGATGTTTAATTGGATGATGGTATAGTGTGGTAAAGTGGAATGAGAAGAAAGGATGTGTGATTCATGGTGTAATTGGTAAATTAACCTATAAAAGAGATTGAAGTAAAATGATATGGACAAATAGCCTTTGGCCTAGGTGATTTAAATGATGATTAATTGTGTAAATGAATGGTTTACATTGGAATTGCATTGATAATCATGTTGTGGATTATCTAGGTTGCCTCTTTTGGACGCTTTGGAAGCGGGTAAGCTTGGAGCTTACGTTTGGAGCATGGGCTCGGTGTTGAGGTAACCTTTGGAACTGGGGTTTAGCCCTTGTGTGCTCCACCACACCTAGTGGAAGGTTGTGGTTGGATTATGTGGTTATGACATTGTGTGATTGTGTGCTTGTATGCATATTGCTTGATTTTGTGAAAATTGTTTGGTCACTGGCCAGTTGACGTGTGTTGGTTTGGACATCCGCTGGGTTCATCCTACGGGAGAATGCCAGTTGGAGATGCCATGGTGTTGACTCTGGGAGCGACATCAGGATGATCCAAGCGGGGGACGTCCGCCGGATAGGGCTCATGAGGAGTTCCGGTTGGGTATTGCCATGGAGTCTTCTCAACCATGGGAGAGGCGCCAGGACTGTCTCGGGAGTTATATGATGGAGTCCTTGAACGTGAATCCATGCGTGGATGTTCTCGGGTTGTCTCCAGTTGGTGGGTGATATTGCATTGCTTGCATATTGTATGATGTTATATTTGCACATTGAGTGAGCCATGGGGTGGAGAAACCTCCAGGGCCCTTGGTTTACTGAGATATATTTATATATCTCACCCCGTGTTTTGGGGCATCATTTCAGGTTAGGTTGAGCCTGGAAGAGTGGAGCATGAGGTGCATACTGGGGGCCCCATGTGATGAGCATTGGATGGGGACATATATTGCATATGTTTTATGCTTTAGAATTAGATCATGAACTTGTGCATGTTGAAAATGCCATGCCTTGTATGTTCATGACTATATGTTGAATCCTTTCAATTTAGTATATATTGTATATTTAAGTGAGCATGGGATTTGTCCATTGCCACATTCATTGTATTAGAAGCCTTGGTGATTATGTTGTAAAATGGACCATATTTGATGTAAAATGGCCATTATGTTAAAGACTTTGTATATGATATATAATTGAATGAAAATGCATGTTTGAAGGGCCTAGAGCCTAAATTAGAGTATGTTTAAGTGTTGTGTGTAGTACTAAGATGTTAGTGATGGATTACACAACCCTTCTTGGGCTTAAAATGCTGTAATCTGTCACTTTTACTGCATAGTAATCGATTACCCAAGCATGGTAATCGATTACCATGCAACAGGGGACGAAAATTGGCTACTGTCTTCACTGGTAATCGATTACTGAGCTTTGGTAATCGATTACCATGTGAGGTAATCGATTACCCAAAGTTGGTAATCGATTACCAGAACAAAGGATGTGAAAAATTAGCTACTGCCTCATTTTTGACAGGTGGTAATCGATTACCACCCACTGGTAATCGATTACCACAGTGTAAATTTTGAAAATTTAAGTTTTCTGGACTAAAAGAAAGGGGTTTAACTTGATGGGTAGAACTCCACATGGTACGTGGTTTGAAACCACGCGTAACTAATGTAAAGGGGTAGAACTTGGTAAGATATGAAATTAAGTTGATGGGTTTAAATGAGTTGAATAAAAAGAAAGAGTAGTGGTGTTGTTAAGCTGAATGCTTCCGCGTATTGCATTTACAATTATAGCGTTGTTTTAATTGATTACGGAAAAGGTTATGGATATGAAAAGGAGTATGATAAAAGGAAAAAGTTTGCCCGTAATTTAATTAACCCAACTACTGTGATTGTAACTGCGCTTAATATCATAATCAATGTTAACAATACCGGTACGTAACGGGCTGTTACAGGTAATGACTTGAATACTTGGAATAAGAAAAATATGTTTTTGTCGCGTCATGTGATTGTTAGTAGTAACGAAAAGTCTTTTGAGACTGAATTGGTGTTTAAGTGTGTATTAAGAATGAGTAGTTTTCGGTTTAATAAATTGAGATTATGAAAATATTTTATTTTGATCTGGGTATCAGTTTGTTAGGTATAACAATTAAAGAGAAGTATATGAAACTGAATTTTTGGTAGTATGTCAGAATTTAAGTTTATGAATTGCTTGAATTATTTTAACCGTCTAGGATGTAAACTCCATAGTGGTGGCGCCTAGTTAAAGTCAGGTTGGATACTGTGCTCAAGAAATTGTATGTGTTTCGTGGTCTAAATGTGTGGGTTCTGTTATAATCTAATTACTACATGAAGACTCCTTTATTTTGTGAATCTGGTTGGGTTAGCTTTTCTGTTTTGAGCATTTGATTTTGTGAATTTTATTTTATGTTGAAAGTTGGAATAAAAGTGTGGTTTTGTGCACTTGAATTATGAAAGCCTGGTCTATTTGATTGATCATGATTGGTAGCTGTTTCAAATTGTAATGTGTAATGATTAGAAAGTTCATATCATGTTACTGGATCCTCTAATCAGTGGATTCAATTACATCCGAGGTACCTAGGAAAATGAAAAGCTCGAGGAAGTTTCTTTTTTTTTTTGGTACAGAAAAGGGGCAAAGCCCCAACAAAAAGCAAAACAGAAACAGAACCAAAAAAGAACAAAACAAAAAGCAGAAAAGAAAAACACAAAGAAGCAACACAAAGGTCTTAGTCAGGATTCCACACAGATGGTTGGCCAGCAGGGGTCTGGACATCTTTCTCCAACAGATTTTGCAGCTCAGACGGTTGATTCAAAAGAAGGTAGACACCAAGGTGCTTGGAAAGAGTATCCTTTGCTAGCCAATCAGCACAACTATTAGCTTCTCTGTTTGTGAAAGAAAGAGCAGTCATCCAATTTCTTTCCATAAAAGCTCGAATCCTAACTACCAGGGGCAGTTGTCGAGCATCTTTCCCATTAGAGGAAAGCAAGTTGATTGCTTGAGAGGAGTCACTCTCAACAATCACTTTAGGAAGTTTCTTCATATGGGTGTTTTGACGAACTGTATGAGAGGTACCACCTTACGTGATATGTAAGAAGAGCCTGCTAGACTTAATTAGCTGCATACATGACTACTTGGTATCCTAAATTTTTCGAGTACGTTGTAAAAGGATAGACTTTGTTACTTTTGATTTTAGGAAAATTCTAGACAGTAGCTACAGAATAAACGAACAAGCTTAACACCTCTTGTAATCATGACAATTAGAAGTTAGAACCTTGGAATCTTGGTATCCTTACTTGTATCCTTAAGTCAACTTCATAGTTAGAGTTTAATTAGAGGTGCCTCCTAAACCCTAAGCTCTAGACAAAAGTACTACCCAGCAAAGTAATTCCTTTTCCGCAAGATAGTGACAAATATTGTGTTGTTCACTTAATTGATGTCGTTAAAAGTTTTATACATCAATAATGATGGACTAAGATCTTTAGAAAATAAGAACATTTAATGAAATTTTGTCCGTGATGAAATTTTGTGATTTTATGAATACCCATCTACGTTGTAAATTGGAATCTGATGTGTTCAGTTTTACTTACTTGATTTTCTGTAGACTATTAAATTGTGAGATTCTGCTCGCGATGTTTGTCAAGTCGGGTAATTAGTTGTGAAGTGTTTATTCAATTGAACTTTATCATCTGTAAGGAGTAAGTAGGAAGTGGGTGGAAATTATAATTTATAACAGGTAAACTTTAAAGACAAAATAAGTGTAATTGAAGGTCCTAGTTACTTAGTCCTCTGTTTGCACAAGTAATAGGCAGGCATGTTTAATTGTGTTAAAATGGTCTAATTTGGAATTGTAAAACTTTATTTGTATGATCGATTGTGAAGTAACCGTGTAGACTAAATTGTTAATTTCCACTAGGTATGCATAAAACTATAGAGTTATCTTGTAGATAATGACGTGTCTTTTAAGTATAGTAAGTATAGCATGTGTATCAATAAGAGTATGACATGTTATTGATATTGACACACGTAAAGAAATGAAGAACATAAGTAATAAAGTAATGGAAAGCTAGAGATTCTTGCTTAGTAAAATAATGTGTGGTTTTACTTAATTTTTGTTGCAGTGTGGTCTTTGAAGTTGTTTAAGCTGAAACCAGAAAATTGTTTGCTATGAATAAGCCTAGGAAAATTTTATTCACTACACATGCAAATAAAATTTTGCTATATATTGTCTGAGGGATATGTCAAGTACAAGTTAGTGGTAACGCTCTGAATTAATTGTTGATTTTTATAGTGTTCAGCTGGATGTGATCTAAGTTCTTTCACTAATATAATTTTGTTTTGCATTCGCCTTGAGTAGTTAGCGGAATTGGTAGGACGAAGTTTGGGGACAAACTTCAAATTTGGTGGGGAAAGTGTAACATCCCGAATGATTAGGAAATTACATAACTTGCAATTAGGGGTATTAAACAAGATTGAAATTCGAATTAATTTTGTGTTTAGAGTGGGATTAATTTAAGTAGGAAAATTATCTTGTTGTTATTATAAGCGAGTATATGTGAATATTTTAAAATCTGCATACATGTAATTTGATTGGTAAAGAAATGGCCACATGGCAAATCCCTATCTATCTTATCTCACCACCCTTTTCACCCAATAAGAAGAGAGAAATCTTTTTGCATGAAATTCTATTGGCCAATGGCTGCCTCATCACCTAGCGCCCAATGAGGGCAAATGCTATCTCCTTGTTCTATTGTACCATGACCAGAATTAGGACAACTTGCTCCCCTATGAGCAGCCTGAAGGAACACCATACTCCCTCCTTCTTCCAATTTCTTTTGAATTAACCTCAGCCACATTTTCTGTTCTCTAGTTTCCCATGTGCATAACAAGGACCACCAAGGAAATGGAACAAACCTCTAAGCGAATCTCATTTTATTTTTCTCCTTGATCGACCGTAATCCAAGCAACAAGGTTGTGTGTGTTTGTTTCTTTCCTCTACTTCGCAAGACCGTAAATTCCTAAGAGATGAACCTCATCATCAAAGTCTCCATCCTCATCTCTTCATTCTCTGGTCCAGCCGAGCATCAAAGTTCAAGGAGAGGTAATGTGTTCCTCTCATCCGTTGCCCCTTACACTTCTTTGGTTCTTGATGAGATTCATTCCCTTGCATGCAGATTTTGACTTGAGCCAATAATTGTTCTCCCTTCCCTTGTTCGGCTGCATGTCTATAACCAAGGAGGTGAGGTAAATTTTCGTTGCCTCCTTGTTAGTTCATACTTGATCAATTTCTAATTAAGCTTTCCCCTTTTTGCTGGAGCATGGTTCTGCCTAGTGTGAGTTGCCCCTCCCATTGCATGCAACTGGTCCTACTTCTTGGAGCATTGGTGAGTGTGGTTTCTGATTTAACCTTGGATGCTTGAAGGAAGGTAAGAACTCAGACCTCAAGTTTCCTCTTCTGCCCCATTCGATTGGCAGGTGCATACTAGGAGTATTGTTCTTGTCATTCCTATCTTCTTGCCTCACCATTCCGTTCTCTCATGTTTGATTTGGAGGATATTTATTTGTTGTAGTCTCCCTTGCCTTAATTCTGCCCTTTGAACCGCTCTTGGAGTTGATGAATGTGAACCAAATCTGAATTTTTGTGAACATGGATATAGCTATCTAAATTGTTGGACTGCCCCTATAGTTAGAAAAATAATTGTACAGCCTTGCATGTTTAAGTTATGGAAAACTGCATGCTTTTAACCTCTTTAGCGCACCCAAGCCTTGGAAGAAATGATATGTCAAATAAAAATAGAAGCACACTAGTTGTTTGCTTGAAAACCGTAAGTACCTATAGCTGAATTATGACTCTGTTCCTTGCTCCTGTCATTTTCGGGCGGCTATGGATTTTATGCATACAAATTTAAAGAACCATTTTAAGATTGGAATAGAGTTCTTGTCATGCTCTAGGAATGTCTTTTGGACCAGAATTATAATCTAGTTGTGCATGTTTTAAATCTATATAGACAGCATGTATAACTTAATTAGCAGTGACTAAATGACATTGGTAGAGTTTTGTTAAAATAAGTATAAGCACCTAGTGATGAACCGAACCTTGGATATGTAAGAACTTAATTGGACAGCTTTCTCTAGCCTCACTCGTGCACCTTAAAACGTGTAGGGAATTATATGTAAAATTATAAATCATAAGCACTTTGTGATGAGGAAGACCGAATATGTATGTTTAGAGACTTTGGATTGTGTCATTGGTTAATAATTAGGAAAGCTGAATCTAAGGCAGAAAATTAATTAACACTTGAAGCATGTTAAGTCGGTTGAAATCATGGGAGTTGAAAGCATGGAAAATTAGTTTAAAGTCCGGAAATAAACTCCTTGTTAGGAAAATTAAAGTAGTGTAAAAATCATGAAATGCTATTTGATTCAAGTCTCACATGTGTTTAACCTTGTTGACAGCATGCTTTATCCATCTTTAGTGCACACCAAGCCTTGTAGGTATTTCCATGTAAATGACTACTTGTGGAATCTGGTTGATGCCAAAACCGTGTGGCATGTCTTAGAAATCTGGATTTTTGTAAATTGCTAACGTTTGGTAAAATTAACATTAAGTCAGAAAAAGATTAAAATAATTTTGTTGGTGATTAAGTTAGTAATGGAAATATGGTAAATCGACTAGAAACATAGAATGGGAAGCATGGAGAGTACATGTATTTTATTGGAACAATAGATGTGAATTATGATTTTTGGTACCTATTGCTCAAGTGTACTAACCTCTAAAAGAGTGGTCTAATTGTTGATGATTTGATTAAAAATGGTTAAAGACTCGAGGTAAGTGTTTGGTGGATTACCCTTTTGTGACAGTTAGTTTAATACTTGAATTTTTGATTTGTTGCTCTTGTGCTCTGTTTTGATTCTGTTGGAAGGTAATTATAATTTGATTTGGAATAAGGACTGTTGGAGTTTCTGTTTGAATATGATGATTGTTTTGGAATAAGAACTGTTGGAATTTTGTTTTGGGAAGTATTTGCTACTCAGCAGCTTGGTATTAAAAATACAAGAAATATATGTATTATGATTATGATCTAGTCATGCAGATGCACATCATAATTCATCTGTTCTGTTTATGTGTGTGAATCATGTCATGGCATACAGCATTATGCATTCATTTCGGAAACCGAAGTATATAATAAAAGTAAGCATACGTTTGAGCACGCATCATATAGGCATCCCTCCGGTACCAGGGAACGGAACTGTGGCTCAGTTCGCATAGGTCCAGTGGAATTCACCTTTGGAGCCCTATGGAATCTCCACTCTGTTAGTTAGTAGTACGTGCACTGCAGTGCTATGAACGTACATTACTTTGGCGTTATATAAGTACTTTGATTAGTACTTTGGCGTTATATACGCACCTGGATTAGTATTTTGGCGTTATATACGCACTCGGATTATATGTTGGAATATGTTCTGGAGCTATTTGATGATGTGACAATTTTGGAAATTCGGTATTTAGACTAACATTGTTGCATTGCTGGATTTTATGCCACACTATTGGGATTTTTCTCACCCCTTCGGGGGCTCAATTTTTATAAATTGCAGGAGGACTTAGAAGCATGTGAAGAAGTATTTGATGACGTGATTGCATGGAAATGTTTTGTGTAAGTCTTGCTGTTTGGGAAACCCTGTTGTTTAATTGATGTTTCTATTGGATGTATATTGTGTATTCAGCCTTGATGTAGCCTTTTAAGAATGGAACTTTATAATGTATATTCTGTTTTGAAAAGAGTTGTGACATGATTTTTATATTCAGCCTGAACTTAGGTGATCCTGGAAATTAAAATGTCGAACAAATTCTATTGTGTTTAAATTCGGATTTTGAACTGTTTTTGCGAGCACTTTGCGAGTTATCGTTCTGGGGCTACAGACCTCCGAATGAGGTATAATTTATATGTATGGAAAGCCCCAGCTTTGTACTTTCAAATTATATAAAGATTAAGTTCAGAGCTTATAAGCCCGATTTATTATGATTTTTACAAGTCAGGAGATATTTGGAAAAATACACTGAATTTTTGTGACAGGAAAAATCAGAGTTGCGCAGCGAAAGCCTTTTTAAAAAATTTACTTGCTATTTCTATTTTACGAAGTCAGTTTTCCAGTCTAGAGTTTAATTGGTAACATCAAAATGGTTTTACGGCATAAGAATTTTATACGATAACGTTGCGACTCTAATCGGTTTTAGCAGACACTTCCCTTGGATGCATACAGGGGAGGGTGTCACATACCCTAACGTGGATATTTTATTGTCTTATCGTCCAGCAAAATCAGAGTTAGTATACCCGATGATCTCTAATTTATCTGACCTCTGATATGTGAGCATGTAATCTTTTGTTCTCTTTAAATACCGCATAACCCTAAATACTTGAAAGCAAGCATATTGGTGAGGAAAGACTCCATCTTTGATATGCAAAGATTCTTCCCTTGAGTGTAGAGATACCATTCTTCCATTTGTGAGAGCTTGAACCACCCCAAGCCATTGTAGAGTAGTTGTTTGGCAAGAAAGAATCAACCTTTAGAGAAAGAAGAACCAACTTTGGAGGCTTCATTTTGTGCATGCCTCTGGACAGAGTTAGAGAGTGGATCTAAAACGTCAAATTCCCTTCTTTTTTTGTCTTGAAGCTCATGGGTATATATCTCAACATCTCCCTTTGTGTTTTCATGAAAATAACATGATTTGGAAATGTAAAATTATGAGCTTTGATAACTTGAACGTTGGTTGATGAACCCCAAGTGTTAAAATGCATGCTAAGTCGATGGGATAGATGTATCTAGGTGAAAGTTTGTATTTAATGGATCATTTCGTGTTGGGATGCTATTTTTGGCCACTATCGTGAAATATCCGGATATTGCAAATAACAACAAACCTATTTTAGCAAAAATTCAATATCTTAAGCTACAGACTTCAAATTAAGTAAAGTTTGGGCCTATATAAAGCTAACCCATAGGGATATAACCCTGTAAAATTTTGTAGCCATTGGATGAGTGGTTTGATCAAAGTTTGAGTTTGAAGTCGCAACTTAGTTGCTAAAAATTCAGTTTGCAGTAGTCACTTTGCGAAAAATATAACCGGAGTTATACAACACTAATTGAGACATGTAATATGTCGTTAAAAAGCTTGAATGTCTAATTTAACATATTACAATATTATAATTTTTTTGTAAAGAGTTGTAATTGCAGTTTTAAAAATGGTAAACAAGGTTTGTTGTCGTATTCACACTTAGAGTAGTTTCTTTGGAATGAATTTCAAGGAAACGACTTGTAAACTTTCTTGTGCTAGTGAGTGAGGTTCTAAAAGATATGGGACCTTGGGGAGTTGATCTAATTCCTCCCACCTTGAGTTGGTGTTCCTACGTAAAGAATGATTACATAAAAGATAACATTGAAATGAATGTCGTAAACGAGTATAATTGCTACTTGTCTTTATATCTTTGAAATAGGTTATGATTTTGTGAGGGCCTATGGTTGTGAACCTTTGGATATTGAGAGTACATTGGAGTATGTTGCTGTAACAGGTAAGCTCTCAGTCCTCGGATTGATCTGTAGTTTGTTCCACCAAACTCCATGAGGGGTTGGTTTATGTGCTTGGTATATTTTTGAAAAGATATCTGTTTATATTGTGATTATTGAGATATACTGTTGGATGAGAGTTATTCTATGCAATTGCTATATGTATATGCATGTGGGGCTGCCATACCGGGAGGTAATCCCTGAGTATGGCAGAGGTTATGCAAGATGGTAAATCCACGTGTGGTGGGTATAACGAAAGCTACTTATACTCTGCGTAGGTTGTAGACGTGCATAATGCCTACTTTGTTCTCTGACCAGTAGGATAATTGCATACACACATGACATGAACATATGCTGCATTGCACAGTTATCTTTCTATATTGCTCATACTGTTTTTATACTTATATTACACCAGTAAGTGAACTTAGGTTAGAGAAATCCTTGAGGAACCCTAGTTTACTAAGATCAAGATCTCACTCCGTTTAGGGCATATCTTTCAGGTACTGAGATTATTGATATTGATGCATCTCAAGGCAAGAGGCTGACATAAAGGTTCTAGCATGACATGAGACATGCATTGTTGTATTTGATATTCATTCGGGACATGATTATTATTCATCATATTATGGATGTTTGTATTTGTGAAGAGCATAGAGAGTTTCGATGCCATTTTTTGATAAGCCTGTGTATATGTATAGATGAGAATGTATAAGTTTATGAGATTTATGTAATTATATTCATTTTGATCATAGGATGTAATGATGTATTGATCATGTTGGTTGTCATTTTGTAATATGATGTGCATGCGAGATAGCCTAAGCAACGGATTACTAGGTGTCACAATTTATGCATGTAACCGTTGTTTAAATCCCTGAAGATATGATAACTTATATGCCAAGAAAGGTATAAAATAGCTTAATTAAACCCAATACATGTTTGACACTTATTGTATGCCTTAGGTGAATAGCACTAAGTACAAGATGAAGTGATATAGGGTAAAGGATTGGAGTCTAAACCCCCAGCCTAGAGAAAGATATTCCATTTCACCATTGTCATGGAATATCCTAATATCCGGGTATTGGAGATCTAATATCTGGATATTGATATCTGGATATGACATATTCGGATATGTCCCCGACATATATCTGGAAATTCTATGCGAACATAAGCAAAAATAAAT
The DNA here is from genome assembly GCA_032173675.1 of Gastrolobium villosum. NCBI lineage: Eukaryota > Viridiplantae > Streptophyta > Magnoliopsida > Fabales > Fabaceae > Gastrolobium > Gastrolobium villosum. Next base: position 26,646 of record JAVKPL010010680.1, read on the forward strand.
CTTGAAAAAGAAATGCTTGTAGACCTTATGGATTTATATTTGGAAGGCTTAAATCCACTTCTAAGGAGTGTGGTTCCTTAATGAAGGTTAAGGAAAATGAGAGTAATTATAATAAATAAATTAGACTTGATTGGATGTGTTAGGGTGTGTATTTGTTATTATGTTATGAATTACTAGATAATATAAGGATTTGGTAAGTTTGGCATGAAATGAATAATTAATTAATGGCTAGTTAAGTATGATAAATAGAATAAATGGGTGGATAATTCTGATATCAATGGACCTTATAAGCGAACGATTAATGGTGGTCATGATAATAGGTAAAGGTAAAATTTACTATGCGAATTGTAAACCATATGGAAAGAAAAAAGTTTATTCATTTTTTCATACAAGATTAATTGAAGGTGAATTATTATGATTAGCTTCCACATTTAATTGATTAATTAGTTGTGCTAAATATCATAAAGTAAGATAACAAACCGGATGCATACAAGGTATTACAGCACCCACTGAACATAGTCAACAAGTCTGACTAAGAAATCTCAAGGAATAAAAAAAAACACATCAAGCTGAGTTATTAAAACCTTTAACACCTGGCCTTGAAGAAAGGCACCAAAACTCATCAAATTGTCAAAGATACTAAATTGTATCTACAACTCAACACTTTGAGTCACCCTTCCTAGAAGAATAAGCATCCTTGGCATCATAAAGGATCACGCCAATGGAGATTGATAATCTCTTATAACTTAACATTGTGATATAAAATTGGGCAAAAAAATTAAAATATTGTTATTTTAATAACTATTACAAAAACACGATTTTGAAACTAAATACGAATCTATTGCAATCAATCACACTCAAAATTGGGTTTTGTAACAGCCCGTTGTACACTGGTGTTGTTAACATTGATTATGATATTAAAGGCAGCTACAATCACAGGAATTCATTTATAAAAATGCGGGTAAACTTTTTCCTTTTCATTACGTGAGCATTTAAAACAATAATAAAGCGTAATGAATAAAAGTTGTGACCGTAACTGATAACTAATTGCGTAATAATAATATAAAATGTCTAGATATCATATAATACTACTCTCAAGTCACTAAGGGGTTCTCATAAACTCACTTAGCCTAAATCTCGCTTTTACGATTTTTAACTATCCAAACATGGTTCTGTATTTTGGCTACTGCGGATAATCCATTGTCGCACACCTCTCATATTTTAGTATGTTATTCTATACTTAATTATATTTCTAACAAGAAATCACACACTCCAAAAAAAATTTGTTTTCTCCGGTTATCACCGTTTGAGATTGGACAAGCAAATCTGCCAGCCAACCTCTAACTGTACTCCAAACAGCCCTCACTCTTTGAACGATTCCGGACAAACAACTCCACCAATTGCTCTCAAGTTGCTATACAGTAAACTACACACCTCAAGATTCAATTTGACATATAATGCACCCAATTTGACTAAGAAATGAAGCAGGAATAATTTTCCCAAAAATAGAAAATGACAGCTCCAAGTGCAGGGGAGATTTGGGCAATCTGTGTTCTCTGGCTTCTACAGGGCAGCGTGCTACTCCTATGGTTCTCAAATTTTGACACAAGGTATTTGAAATCTCAAGCTTCAAAATGGTTTATGGCACTTCCCTATTGGACCTTGTGGAGGGAGATATGTTCTCCCAAAGTTCACTCAAAATCTGCCAATTTATAGAAATTTCGCCAGAGTCTCCTTTATTTTTCCAACAGATCCCACTTTTAAAAGTGCGTTATCTATCCTCAATTGGTTCCTAATAAACATGGGTGGCACTCAAGGACCAGCAATGCCTTGCTTCTCTTAAAATCCTTCACAATTTATATCAAATGCTTACTTTATAACTCATCAATTACATTATCAAATCTTAAACCATTTCAATCATATTAATTCCTTTGCATGCATTATTTTGACATAAAACATACATCATATCCTAGAATAGGCCTATTTCCCTTTCATCATAAAGCATGCTTCAATATTACACAAAGTCTCAATATTACAAATTACAACTTCTCCAATGAAACTTAATACAATTTACAACTTTAATTACAACATAATAATTTCTCAAATGAACATGATAAATCATAACTAAACTTAGCCAAAACGTGACATGAACAAAGATGACAATATGAATAGTCCTAGCTCAATACAATGTTCATATCCTAAGTCTAGCCTAGGCCAAATGGCCACAAAATGCAAAATGAACTCAAGCTCTCATGCTCAACCTACGGGCTTCTTGTTCGCCGCTTCATCCCCGCTGCTACCACCTGAAATAAAATCCCCAAAACGGGGTGAGATATACGAATATATCTCAGTAACCCAGAGGTTCCGGAGATTACTCCGAACAATGGCTCACTCAGATGCATACCAATAATATACTACAACATTCAAAATGGGATAAAGCAAGGGATTTAGTGAAGTAGGGAAGCATAGGGAAAAAATATGATGAAGCTGGAATGGTCAATGCCAAAGCCACGCAACATCCGGCCTATTGGCCTCGGCATATAGCCTACGGGTTTCAATCTAAGGAAGTGTTCCCATAATGTAACAGCCCGTTGTACACCGGTATTGTTAACATTGATTATGATATTAAGCGCAGTTACAATCACAGTAATTGGATTAATTAAATTACGGGCAAATTTTTCTTTTAACACGTTCCTTTTCTTACCTCAATACATTTTCCGTAATCAATTAAAACAACACTATAATTGTAAAAGCATTTTGCGGAAGCATACACTTTCTAACATCATAAATCTTTCTTTTTATTCAATTCATTTAAACTCACCATCTTACTCTCACAATTTACCAAGTTATAGTCCTTTACGTTATCTACGCGTGGATTCAAACCACGTACCATTTGGAGTTCTACCCATCAAGTTATACCCCTTTCTTTTAGTCTAGAAAAACCTGAATTTTCGAAAATTACACTGTGGTAATCGATTACCATTGGGTGGTAATCGATTACCACCTGTCAAAAATGAGGCAGTAGCCAATTTTCTCAATCCTCTGTTCTGGTAATCGATTACCAACTTTGGGTAATCGATTACCTCACATGGTAATCGATTACCAAAGGCCAGTAATCGATTACCAGTGCAGACAGTAGCCAATTTTTCGTCCCCTGTTGCATGGTAATCGATTACCATGCTTGGGTAATCGATTACTATGCAGCAAAATGACAGATTACAGCAGTTTTGAGCCCCAAAAAGGGTGTGTAATCCATCCCTAACCCCTTGGTACTCCACATAACACATAATCATGTCCTAATGTTGGCTCTAGGCCCTTCCATCATGCATTTTCCTGAAGTTTAACATCATTTACAAGGTTCTCAAATAATGGCCATTTACATGCAACCATGGACCATTTTTACAACAATACTCATCAAGACTTCAAGGCTATGAATGTGGCAATGGACAAGTCCCATGCTCACTCAAAATATACAGTTATCCAAGCCATGAATAATAAAACATAAACAAGACTTAGCATATGACCATGAACACTAACAAAAGCATGGAAATGACATCATGCAATATGTTCATGACCTAAGTCTCAAAATACTAATGGTATGTTATGTGCACTCCATAAACTCCTCCAAAAAGCCATGCAATCCCAATGCACCGCATGCCAATCCAACGTCCACTATACGGGCTTCTTGCCCGAAGCTCCTCCCGGCTCATAGTGACCTGAAATGTGGTCCCCCAAACACGGGGTGAGATATACGGATATATCTCAATAAACCAATGGAGCTAGAGGCTCTCTCCACTCCATGGCTCACTAAAATGTATCAAAATGACATAATATGACATGCAAGTAAAACAATATCACCATCCACCTGGAGACACCCAAGAACATCCACTCATGGATTCATGTTCAAGGACTCCATCATATAACTCCCGAGACAGTCCTGGCGCCTCTCCCATGGTTGAGAAGACTCCATGGCAATACCCAACCGGAACTCCTCATGAGCCCTATCCGGCGGACGTCCCTCGCTTGGATCATCCTGATGTCGCTCCCAGAGTCAACACCATGGCATCTCCAACTGGCGTTCTCCCGTAGGACGAACCCAGCGGATGTCCAAACCAACACACGTCAACTGGCCAGTGACCAAACAATTTTCACAAAATACAAGCAATATGCATACAAGCACACAATCACATCATGTCATCACTACAAAATCCAACCACAACCTTCCTCTAGGTGTGGTGGAGCTCACTAGGGATTAAACCCAAGTTCCAAGAGTTTACCTTAACACGAGCAACACCGTTCCAAACGTATGCTCCAAATCAACTTTTCACAATTCCAACCGTGTGAGGCACCCTACAACAATCATTAAATCCAAATTACACCAAAACTCATTTTTCATCAAAATTCCTCAAATTCCTCTAAGTTAAAAACCTATATTTTTCACCAAAATTTAACATAGCATTTCTAGCTTACAAACATGATTCTAAGGCCTTTTCATCTAATAGCATTTTTCCATTTGGGCTCTCTATCATCACACATCTAAAATCAAAGCTTTGAACACAAATTCATAGATCTAAGAAATCAACTATCAAAAGACCACAAATATACTTACAATGTGTAGTATGATCACTACCAAGGCTTCACTAAACCATTTGAAGATCAAAACTCTAAGAAATCTCCAAAAATCAAAGTGGGTCGAATCTGAGTTGCTCAAAAACACGGCCAAGGAGGTGGATTCAAGGCTTCTAAGTGCTACCAATGGCTTTGGAAGGTTGTTTACGCTAGATTTCAACACCAAAATCAAGCGATTCGGTGGAGAAACGAAGAAATGGGAAGAAATGTGAAGAATGGTGGTTTTTGGTCTTTTGCAGGGGAAGGAGCGCGCATATAAGGGAGAAAGGAGGAGGGAAGAAGAAGAAAAAGGAGGTGGGCCAAGTGACTTCGGTCACACGGGTCCCACACGCGATCTAACTTTAACTCCGATTAAATTTCCGATCCCAATTCCTTAATCTAAATATTTTTCCAGTCCATGACATATTTTTATTTCTCCAAAATATTGATAAAAATTTCACACCTATCGGTACACTCACATCACAGTATTTTAACACTTAAAATTTCACTATTCATCAATTTTTCCCAAATTTGCCTATTCACTCAATTTTCCGCCCTGATTCCATTTCCAGCATTACTTTTGTCATTTGAAATCTCTAACTCAGTATTTCTGCCTCATATCACACGGTTGGCAAATTACTATTTTGCCCTTTTTGCCCCTTTTGGCCATAAACCTTGGATTTTCACTAATCCATCAACTTTCATGTCACAATATAATATTAAAATATACTTTTAAATATTTGAGGTGTTATACATAACATCAACCAAGACACCTTCCATCCATATACACCTGAGGCTTCCTAGTGTACTCCTCTACGGATAACACAACACGACCCCAGGTCAACTGAAACTCCCTCATGGAGACCTATCCAGTGGAAGCCCGTAACGCCCGAAGGCAACAGTCTACTGGCCAGAGACACGGTACATCCTATGTACCACAATACATACAATAATCCATGAACATGTTATACTATATTACCAACATACACCTCCAACCACTACCCTCAAAGGGCATGGTAGAGCACACACGGGGACTAAACCCCAGTACCAAGGGATTACCTGATTAATCTCCTTCACTTGGCAGCTCTGATTTATTACGTCACCGAGCTTGGTACCACTAGAAATGCCTACACATAGGACATTCCCATTTCAATTTTAACCAACCAACAACATATATATGCTCATTAAATATCCGTGCATATAATCATGACAACTTACCAAAATCCTTGACCAAAGGCAACCCACCAAGCTCAAAGCTCCAAGTTCACTTCTATGGGAGGTAACCTACAATGATCACCCAATGATCACCAACACACGGTGCGATTAAACAAAATTACAAAGCACTAAAATACCCCCTCCACATGCATAGGTTCAGCCACTGTGGCCCAAATTACCAAACAATTTTCTTAATTTTATTTTAATTTACCTTTAGCATTCTAAGGTTACCACAACACCATTTCAAGTCTCATTTTCCATCCAACTCCATCACAACACCACTTTTCTAATTATCTTCTTTTAGCCCAATTCCTACACTTACGCCTCTCCAATGGTTCCACCCCCAAACCTCATGCATACAACCAACATTCAACTCATCTAATACCATACACAACCACACAACATCAATTATATAATATTTAAATCACCAAGCCCTACATACCCTATAATGGTCGAATTTTAGGGGCATGCATACCAAGGGTTTTCCAATCCATCTCAACACCTCCACACATCATATAATCCTATTATTAACTCATACAAAGACTCCATAACTCAATTACACAATCATACCACCAAGTCATTTCACAAAGTCATGAGATCCCAATTCAAAATTGCCTAAGTTGTGAACCAATTTCATCAATAATTTTTATGGTTTGTATCACTCTAAAACATCATTCTAAACCACTTTTGTATAATACACAATTTCAATTTGAGCTCTCTAACTACATCAACCATACAATTCAACTCTAGGTCAGAAAATTTAATCCAAATGAAAACCATAATCTGGAGGAGAAAGCTTACCACCAATCAACTCCTAGGCAACCCAAGAATGAGTTTCAACCTTTGAACGGTCCAAAGCCGCCACCAACCACCCCTAAAATAATCAAAACTATCACCCCTAATAGGAAAATGATCTCCTTATTCACTCAATTTTGTGGCTCACTCAAGGAAGGAAAGATATTCACAAGGAAATTTGGAGCAACTTTGATGTTTTACACTTTTGGATTTGAGTGAGATTTGGATGTGTTTTTATAATAACCCTAATTACATGATTTTTGAATTAGAGGGTTATGATGAGGACCTTATTGTCATAAATAGAATGAGAATGAAATTTTAAGAATTTGGATACCTATATTGATGGTATTCCAGTCAGGTTAATTTTCATCTGTTGTTTTTTACGGCTGACGCGGTAATAGACTATAGAATAGCTCTAGTACAGTGAATTTAAGTTAGAGAGCTATCTTAATGATATTAAGATCATAAATGATGTAAGCATAAGATTTGACGAAGTTTGATACCCATATTGGGTATATTCTAAACAGTTGAGTTTTCAGCTGTTGTTTTTGACTGCTGACGCAGTAACAGTCTGTAGAATAGCTCCAATCTAGAAAATATGAGTTAGAGAACTAATCTAATGATATAAACATCATGAATGAGGTTAGTATATGATTTGATGAAGTTTGATAACCATATTGTGGTATTTTGAAAAAGTCACTTCTACTGGGTATTTTGTACTACTGGAGAAGCAGCCGGTAGAATCCCAGAATGGGAAAAAGATGCAAAAATGGAAATAAAGACCAATATATGCCTAACAAGTCATAATTAGACCAATAATGTTAAATTTAAGAAGATTGTGAATCCGGGTATAGTTAAGAACACAAGTAAAGACAATAGTGCAATTAAACAACTGTTAGTGAATCTGTGATCGACTAATCAAAATTTTAAGTTATTGTAACGCCCTCCCTTGTATGCATCCAAGAGAGTCGTTTGCTAAGCGGAATTAGAGTCTTTAACGATACTTTAGCTACTGAAAACTTTTAACTTTAGTGTTGCTAATTGAAATTTAGTTGAAATCGGTTTTCTTCTAGAAATCAGAGTATGTTTTTAACAAATTCCTTAAGTTGCTGAAAATATTATTTCAAAGGCAAAACCGTACTGTCTTTATAAATTCGTATAAAGTCAGTTCGGAGGACTTAAAAAATTATTCCTTTTGATTTAGAAAGAGCACGTCTGGGGCTTCGAGTGCATATAAAATAATATTAAATCGGAGTTTGTTTGCCCCTTGAAACATAACCCGTAAGGTGCTTGTAAAACTGTCTAAAATTCAGCACTTAGTAAAACGTTCAAAAATCCTTTGCGCAAAATGTTTCAGATTTTCCAAAACAGCCATTGTTCATGAAGGATTAAAACAGAATGTAAGATAATAATGTCTACAGTCATCCAAGTGCTCCAAAATAATAAGCATTACAGTCATCCAACAATTAAACAGCAACAGCAAAAGTCCAAGCATCAGCAAGCAACAACATACATCACTCCTTCAAATGCTCTTTCGTCCTCCTGCCATTTTATGAAAATAGCAGCCCCAAAGGGGTGAGAATAATCCCAGTAATGTGGCAGCAAAACCAATAACGCAACAGTATTAAACTAGGCACAAAATCATAAACAGTCACTTCAACATATCATGTTCCTTGTCCTTTTCCTTTTCATTGTATATATATATATATATATATATATATATATATATATATATATATATATATTGCGTATATAACGCCTTCCTTTTGCGCTCTTAGCACTGTCGTGCGTGTAATACACAGTGGATATCCCATAATCGGCACCCTCATAGGTGGATTCCAACTGTGGCCTATGCGGACTGATGCCAATTGTCCCATGCCCTGGTACCGGAGGAATGCCTATACGATGCGTGCTCAAACACATGGTCCTGTACATAACTAATCTAAATTGCAAGGCTATATGAATTTGGTACATGCATGCCATGCTATGCTTCCACACACAAAGCAGAAAAATAGATGTGGTATGATGTACGATGCATGCTTATATCATGCTTTTCATATACGTTATGCTGCCACATAACGACTTTACCTCATAATCATATTGCCATCAAGGCATTTCCTTGGCAGAATACTTACATCATAAGGAACATAATAATTTTACGGAGTATGGAGCATTATGTTACAACTTCATACACTAGTCAATAGTCAAATTAGGTAATATCGCCTAACACTTACCTTGTGTGCCTTAAATAATTACCAGACAGCAGCGAAATATGCTACATTTCTCACTGTTTATGTGCACCTAAATCAAGTGTAATAAATAATTTTACTGCAACGTTTTAAAGCAAAATAGTGAGTAGAAATAGCAACGTTTTACAGCAAAACAATGGGCAAAAACAGCAACGTTTTACAGCAAAACAGTGAGCAAAAATAGCAACGTTTTACAGTAAAACAGTGAACAAAAATAGCAATGTTTTACAGCAAAATAGTGAGCAAAAATAGCAACGTTTTTTCTTAAATAGTGATCAGAAAATAGCAACTTTTTGCTTAAAAATAGTGAGCAGAAATAGTGGCGTTTTACAGCTGAAATAGTAACATTTATTTTAACAGAAACAACAACATTTTACAGCAGCAACAGTAGCATTTTTCAGCAAAAACAGTAACGTTTATTTTAACAAAAACAACAATGTTTTTAGCAGCGGAAACAGTAGCATTTTATAGCAGCTGTGAACTGCATACAGTAATGTTTTTTTTAGACAGCAACAGTGGCATTTTGTAACAGAAACAGTGACAGCATACAGCAGCCTAATCATATGTGGAAAACATACTTTAAAAGTAGGATTTAGCTTACATTAAGCTTGCCAAATCAAAATTTATATTATCAAAACAAACATATCAAGAAGACTTTATTCCATAACCTTACTACTTCATGCAACGTGTGCAACAAGGATTAAGCATGCTATTCATCATATAGTATTTCATGGAATTTTAAAGCATACAAGTTATCTCCTAACAGCCCCACACTTATCCTTTTATTATGCTCATCCTAAGGTCTACAACATGATAAGGCCGAAACTTAAGGAGGGTTCACAAGACAAATTTACATGCCATCTCAAGCATAAACACGGTTACACAATAAGGAAGAAGGTCTAAGATCTATGCTTACCTTTTGTAGTACACACTAAATGATCAAGGATTAACACCACACTTCCTAGCTTCACCAAACAACAAGTTCAACCCTCCTAGTGATCACTTATGCGCACAAGGGGAGGAAGAACAACTTGGGGCAGAACCTTTGATGGAGGAGCTCGGCTGGACAGTGGAAGAATGACAGGAAAGCTTGCACCACACTTGATGCCTAAGGTCACGGTTTCAACAAGGAAAAGAAGGGGAATAGTGTGCAATTTTTCTGAATGTTTCACTCACTATACACTCACGGTTTCAAGAGGAAAGGGAAGGCATAAGTGCGAATTTGGTTTCTGATTTAAGGAGCCTAAGGTGTAGCCCAACTTCAACGTATAAGAGTGGAAGGAGTAAGGAAACAAGTGAGGAGTTGAGGGCTGTTTTAAAGCCATTCCACAAGGGCAAAATACTAGGATGAATCCTCACACTTGGAGCGCACAAGTGGAGGGTCAAATAATGCAGAATTTCTGCCCATCCAAAGAACATGCAAATCTGTCCACAATAGCAACATTGGTTGCATGTCTTACAAGAATTGGAAAATGCAGCAAGCAACTAGCTTGCCTTCTTGCATGTGCAATACGTATGGGACAAGGGAAGGAAATAAGGCTGACCAAAATGATTAGCAAACAGTCCAAGTGCAGATTTTTGAAGGGCCATGTGCGCACAAAGATGAATGACAAGATAAACCATGCCATGTGGAGGTTTCTAACCAATAAGGGGTTGACTTGTGGATTCACTTAAGATGAGGTGAGGGCAAGTTATTGATGGGTTTGGGTTGCTTGAAGTGGGCTACATAAGGCAATAAGGCTTCAGCCCAACAAGCATAAGGAATAAATTATGTACAAGCCCAAGTGACACTAACTTGGGTACTAGCCCAAAAATTATAAGTCCTCAAGCCCTACTTATTTTTAATTCTTTTTATATGCTACTACATAATTATTCCTACATCTTTTAACTATATGCCTAAAAATTATAATTCCAATAACTTTCCTAATTCAATATTAGTTCTACACTAGTAACCATGCAATTCGAATTCCAACCACTAATTACATGAAACTCTAATTTCACACATGCATACTTATGCCTTATATTATTTTATGTATTTTCCTAAATACTTACGTGGGATGTTACACTCTCCCCACCAAAAAGGAATTTTGTCCGCAAAATAAACTTACTTAAGAGCTAAACAGTTCTGGATAGCGATTCCGGATGTCGTCCTCGTGCTCCCAAGTGGCTTCAGCTGCCGATTTATTGTTCCACAACACTTTCACCAAAGGGATTTCTTTGGAACGAATTCGTTTGACAGATCTTTCAAGGATCTGGAACGGTTGAACTTGATACGTCAGATTTTCCTTTAATTCCACTTCTTCAGGCTGTAACAGGTGAGGTGGATCAGAGAGATATCTCCTCAGCTGCGACACATTAAATACATTATGAATCCCTGACAGATTAGGTGGTAATGCCAACCGGTATGCAAACTCTCCAATCCGGTCCAAAATAAGGTATGGTCCTAAGTATCGCAGACTTAATTTCTTTACTCCCATTCTCCTGCCGAGTCCCGAGGTAGGTGTGATCCTCAAAAATACATGGTCTCCTACTTCGAAAGATAAGGGCTTATGACGTTTGTCATAATAACTCTTTTGTCTGGCCTGAGCCCGCTGCATATTTTCTCTAATCTTCTTTACCTGTTCAAATGTTTCTGGAATTAGATCAGGTCCTAAAATACTTCGCTCACCCACTTCAGTCCAACATAAAGGGGATCTACATTTTCTCCCATACAAAGCTTCATACGGTGCCATTTGAATACTGGAATGGTAACTGTTGTTGTAAGAAAATTCAATCAAAGGAAGATATTTGTCCCAACTGCCTCCTAACTCCAAAATGCATGTTCATAACATGTCTTCTAGAGCTTGAATAGTGCGTTCTGTCTGTCCATCGGTCTGCGGGTGGTAAGCAGTACTCAGCCTCAAGTGGGTCCCCAAAGCTCGCTGAAAAGACTCCCAGAACTTAGAGGTAAACTTGGGATCACGATCACTGACAATACTGGTAGGGACTCCATGAAGCTTCACAATCTCCTGAAGATAAATTCTGGCAAGCCTCTCTGTATTATACGTGGTTCGAACACACAAGAAATGAGCTGACTTCGTTAATCGATCAACAATCACCCAAATAGCATCATATCCTTCTCGCGTCCGAGGAAGTCCAACTACAAAATCTATTGCAATACTGTCCCACTTCCACTCGGGAATCTCCAAAGGTTGAAGAAGTCCTGAAGGTTTCTGATGTTCGTACTTCACCTTCTGACAAGTTAGACATCGAGATACATACTCAGCAATGTCACGCTTCATACCCGGCCACCAAAACGAAGTCTTCAAATCATGGTACATTTTCGTGGATCCGGGATGAATGGCATAATTACCCTTATGAGCCTCCTGTAATACTTCTTGCTTCAATTCTTCATTCGGCACAACTAACCGACCTTGGAATCTCAATATATCATTCTCATCCCATACTACATCTTGGATGCCAACCAAATTATGGACTAGCTCCTTATCTCTTTGAGCCTCCTTAGTTCTACTGAGTGACTCATTCTCAATTCTTATACTTCCCAATCTTATGCTACGTCTTCTTTTGACTACAGACAAATTCAAATCTCGAAAGGCCTCAAATAATTTCAGTTCTTCCATCATCAGAGTTGCAGTGTCCAGTGTCTTCCGACTCAAGGCGTCAGCTACCACATTAGCCTTGCCTGGGTGGTATTTAAGTTCAAACTCATAGTCTTTCAGGAATTCCATCCACCATCGTTGCCTCATATTCAATTCCTTCTGATCGAACAAGTACTTCAGACTCTTGTGATCGCTGAATACATCAAACTGCGAACCATACAAGTAGTATCTCTAGATTTTAAGTGCGAACACTATAGCTACTAACTCCAAATCATGCGTAGGATAATTTTCTTCATGAGGCTTTAATTGTCGAGAAGCATAAGCTACTGCCATATGGTCCTGCATCAATACACATCCAAGTCCTTTCAACGATGCATCACAGTATACTTCAAACTTTCTAGTAGGATCCGGAATAGTAAGTACCGGAGCCCTCGTCAACCTACTCTTCAATTCCATGAAACATTCTTCACAAGCATCAGTCCACTCAAAAGGCTTATCCTTCCGAGTGAGACGGGTAAGAGGTTGTACTAACTGAGAGAAATTCTGAATAAACCTTCGATAATATCCAGCAAGACCTAAGAAACTCCGTACTTCACTGACAGTCTTGGGTCGTTCCCAATTCATGACAGCTTCAACCTTGCTGGGATCCACAGCAATACCTTATGTTGAAATTATATGGCCCAGAAACTGGACTTCTTTAAGCCAAAACTCGCATTTTGACCACTTTGCGTACAATTGCTTCTCCTTCAAGATTTGCAAAATAATCCTCAAATGTTCCGCGTGTAGCTCTTCATTGGCAGAGTAAATCAGGATGTCATCGATAAACAGAATAACAAGCTGATCAAGAAATGGGCGGAAGATGCAGTTTATATAATCCATGAATACCGCTGGAGCATTCGTGAGTCCGAACGGAATCACCTGATATTCGTAGTGCCCATAACGAGTTCTAAAAGCTGTTTTCAGAATATCCTCCGGTTTGACCCGGATTTGATGGTATCCCGATCGTAGATCTATTTTGGAAAAGACTCTGGCTCTTCTCAGCTGGTCCATCAAATCACCGATCCTTGGTAGCGGATACTTGTTCTTCACTGTAACTTTGTTCAGTTGACGATAATCTACACACAAACGTAGACTACCATCCTTCTTCTTAATCAAAATGGCTGGAGCACCCCATGGAGAGGTACTAGGTCTGATGAATTCCTTTGCCAACAGTTCTTCTATCTGCTTCTTTAATTCTCGAAGTTCCAAAGGTGCCATATGATACGGAGAAATGGAAATTGGTCCAACTCCGGGAACAAGTTCGATGGAAAATTCTATTTCCCTATGAGGAGGCAATCGAGGTATTTCATCCGGGAATACCTCCTCGAATTCACTAACTACAGGTACATTCTGAATTTGATTATCAACTGAAGTCTCAGCATCGATCAACAATAGATACCCTGCTGATCCCTTGAGGAGCTCTTTTCTAACTTGTAATAAAGAAATAAGAGAAAAGGGTTGAAAATTACCATCTTTCGCAGGAACAATGACTTTCCCCGCTCGACAGTCCAAGGTTATCCCATTTTCCGTCAACCAGTCCATACCAATAATCACATCAAAATTGAATACCGGTAAGACCACCAAGTTTACTGTATAAGTGTAACGCCCTCCCTTGTATGCATCCAAGAGAGTCGTTCGCTAAGCGGAATTAGAGTCGTTAACGTCACATGAGCTAACAAGAATCTCATAGCAGTATACAAATCCGTATAAATATTTCAGCACTTAAATTCTTTTCACAAAGGTTTTCCAAAATAACCGTTGTTCATAAGAGTTCAAGCTAACATAAAGATGATAAAGGCTACAGTCATCCAAGAGTACCAAAACATTAATCATTACAGTCATCCAATTAAACAAACAGCAATAGTGATAATCCACGCATCAGCAATCAACAGCAAAACATCACTCCTTCAAATGCTTTTGCGTCATCCTGCCATTTTGGAAAAATAGCAGCCCCGAAGGGGTGAGAATAATCCCAGTAGTGTGGCAACAAAACCAGTAATATAACAGTATTAACTAGGCACAAAATCATAAACAGTCACTTCAACATATCCTTGTTCCTTTTCCTTTTCCTTTTTATCATATTCATATGTTGCGTATATAACGCCTTTCCTTTGCGCTTTTAGCACCGTCGTGCGCGCACTTCACAGTGGAATCAAATATCCCTTGGCACCTGAGCTCCATGTGGATTCCAACTGTGGGCCTATGCGGACTGATGCCAAGTGTCCCATACCCCGGTACCTTGGGGATGCCTACATGATGCTTGCTCAAACACATGGTCCTGTACATAACTATTCTAAAACAAGGCCTATATGATTTTGATATATGCATGTCATGCTATGCATTTCACACACAAAGCATAAAAAGGTGGTATGATGTAAGATGCATGCTTATATACCTTTCATATGCGTTATGCTGCCACATAACGTCTTTACCTCATAATCATATAGCCATCACGGCACATTTTTGGCAGTTTCCTTTCATCATAATGGAACATAATATTTTTACGGCATATGGAGCATCATGTCACAATTTTATACCAGTAGTCAATAGTCACATTAGGCAATATCGCCTGACACTTACCTTTGCTTTCCTTAAATAATACCAAACAGCAGCGAAGTATCTCACTTCTTAAGCGCACCTAAATCAATTACAACTAATCATTTACAGTGGCTATTTACAGCAGAACAGAGAGCATACAGCAGTATCTCAAAACAGTGAGCATACAGCAGTGTTTTACAGTGGAAAATAGTGAGCATACAGCAGTGTTTACAGCAGCAAAACAGTGACGTTTGTGCTTAAAACCGTGAGCAGAAACATTGAGTTGTTCTTTTAAACAGTGAACAGAAAACAGTGGTATTTTCCTTAAAAAACAGTGGACAGAAACAGTGACGTTTTACAGCAGGAAAAACAGTAAACATACAGCAGAAACAGTGAACGTTTTAAAACAGAAACAGTGGCACTTTGGACTTCGAAACAGTGGCATAAATCTTGGTTTTTGGACGTTGAAACAGTGGCATATTATGGCTAAAACAGTGGCATTTTATGCATAAAAACAGTGGCATTTTATGCATAGAAACAGTGGCATTTGATGACTAAAACAGTGGCATATTATGCATAAAAACAGTGGCATATGATGGCTAAAACAGTGGCATATTATGCATAAAAACAGTGGCATATGATGACTAAAACAGTGGCATTTGACGCATAAAAACAGTGGCATATGATGACTAAAACAGTGGGTGTTTTTATGCAGAAACAGTGGCTTAGGGAGCACTAAAACAGTGACATATATGTGCAGAAACAGTGGCATATAATGTGCAGAAACAGTGGCATATATGTGCAGAAACAGTGGCATATAATGTGCAGAAACAGTGGCATATAATGTGCAGAAACAGTGGCATATAATGTGCAGAAACAGTGGCATATAATGTGCAGAAACAGTGGCATATAATGTGCAGAAACAGTGGCATATAATGTGCAGAAACAGTGGCATATAATGTGCAGAAACAGTGACATATATGTGCAGAAACAGTGGCATTTTATTTTCAAAACAGTGGCACATTCAAAGGAAAACAGTGGCACATTTCTCTTCAAAACAGTGGCATATCCATACTAGAAAGCAGTGGCATTAGCTTAAACATAACCATGAGATTTTTATGCATACCACCATTCTACTTTTATCATGCTCATACTTGAATCCAAAACCACACATAATCAAGGAGACATTTAAGCATACACACATGGTTACACAATAAAAGTGTTCTAAGTTCAAGGCCTACCTCTTGTAGCACACACTTCACCACACCCTTACTAGCTCTTCTTCACAACAAGTCCTCTCTTCCTAGGATGTTCTATGCGCAAACAAGGTGAGGATGAACACACTAGGACAGCTTCAAGGTTGAGGAACAAGGCTTGCACTAGCTTGGTGTATGGTCACGGTTGAGGTGAGGGAAGGAGGGAGTTGGCTTGGCAAAGTCTTCTTGCTCCAAGGAAGCTTGTTGGTGCGGCTAGAGGGAGTGAGGAGGAGGAGAGTTGGCTGCACTTGCACATGAAGCCAGCCCCTTCCTTATGCGCAAATTTAAAGGGAAGGAGAGGAGAAGTTGCTATGATTAACCATCATGAAAAATTCTGATTACTTGAAGGGATGGGGCTGCATACAAGGGCTGAACAAGCAAAGGGTTTGCTTCTAAATTACTCTATGCACATGCAAGGAGTGAGGAGGGATATGATCAGATTTGGAGGCTGTCCAAAGTCAGAAAATTTCTGCACAAACAGCCATGACTTGCGCATAGGGTGGAGTGGAAGAGGTGCATCATGAGCACATGTAAGAGCTTTGCTAAGTCAACAAGTAAAACAACTATGTGGCAGCCCAAAAATCTGCATTTAGGCAGCCTAGGTGCGCAAATGATGAGAGGGAAAGAGGTGCATCATGAGTGCAGATTTGTGGCAGCCTAAACACTCATTTTGGGGCTGTCTTGTGCGCATAAAATGATGAAGATGCAGCCCCAAGATTCTACTTATGATGCATGTGGAAACAAGGGCAGGTTTGGCTCATGATGGGCTGCAAAAAGCTTGCAAAAATCTGCACATGGCAGCCTCATGATGGAGGTGTAAGGTGGTTCACTTGGTCAACACTCAAGTTAGATTTGTGTCATAAAAAATCTGCACCAAGACTCTCTACATGTGCGCCTAAGAGGAGAAGAATGCAGCCTAAAATCATGCTCAATGGTACATGTGTCTTCCATGCAAAGAAGTTGAAATCAAGTGTGCATAAGCCAAGTGAGGTGGCGGTCAACAAGGGGGAAATTGGCAGATTTTTCTAAGTATTTTCCACCTACTTGTGCGCATGAATGAGAAGGAATTTACATCAAGCCATGTGAAGGTGCCTTGGTGAACAAACAACCTTGTTGGACAAGGCTTAGGGAATTATGTGTGGGTTTAACTTTGGGCTGAACTTGAGGGATCCAAGAGCCATCCTTGGGCCATTGGCCACACACACAAAGGATTCAATCACACAAGTCCAATAGTAGCAAGTCCACACACACACTAGCCCACTACCAAAGTCCACTAAGCACTAAAGCCTTCTAACACACACTCACATTACTCAAGAGATTAAATTCACATGTCCACATATTTATCCTCCTATGACTTAATTTAATTAATTACCTTAGTCTCATCCAAGGATAAAGATCAAACAATTCGCAAGCCATCAAACCTACACCATAAATCCGAAATCTACACCTTCATCTATAACATAAAGTACTTAGGTATTTTACTAATTATGCGGGATGTTACACTCTCCCCACCAAAAAGGAATTTTGTCCGCAAAATAAACTTACTTAAGAGCTAAACAGTTCTGGATAGCGTTTCTGAATGTCGTCCTCGCGCTCCCAAGTGGCTTCAGCTGCCGATCTGTTGTTCCATAGTACTTTCACCAATGGAATCTCTTTAGAACGGAGTCGCTTGACGGATCTTTCAAGAATTTGGGACGGTTGCACTTGATAAGTTAAATTTTCCTTTAGTTCCACTTCTTCTGGCTGTAACACGTGAGATGGATCAGAGAGATACCTCCGTAGCTGCGACACATGAAATACATTGTGAATTCCTGACAGATTGGGTGGTAAAGCCAACCGGTATGCAGACTCTCCAATCCGGTCCATAATCAGATACGGTCCTAAGTACCGTGGACTTAACTTCTTAACTCCCATTCTCCTTCCGAGTCCCGATGTAGGTGTGATTCTCAAAAATACATGGTCTCCGACTTCGAAAGATAGAGGCTTATGACGCTTGTCGTAATAACTCTTCTGTCTGGCCTGAGCCCGCTGCATATTTTCTCGAATCTTCTTTACCTGTTCGGATGTTTCTTGAATTAGATCGGGTCCTAGCATACTTCGCTCACCCACTTCAGTCCAACATAAAGGGGATCTGCATTTTCTCCCATACAAAGCTTCATACGGTGCCATCTGAATACTGGAATGGTAACTGTTGTTGTAGGCAAACTCAATCAACGAAAGATAACTATCCCAGCTGCCTCCTAACTCCAAAACACATGCTCGTAACATGTCCTCTAATGCTTGAATGGTGCGTTCCGTCTGGCCATCGGTCTGCGGATGATAAGCAGTACTCAACCTCAATTGGGTCCCTAATGCTCTTTGGAAAGATTCCCAAAACTTAGACGTAAACTTGGGATCACGATCACTGACAATACTCGTAGGAACTCCATGCAGCTTCACAATCTCCTGCAGATAAATTCTAGCAAGCCTCTCTGTATCATACGTGGTTCTAACACGCAAGAAATGAGCTGACTTCATTAAACGATCAACAATCACCCAGATAGAATCATATCCTTCTCGCGTCCGAGGAAGTCCAACTACAAAATCCATTGCAATACTGTCCCACTTCCATTCGGGAATCTCCAAAGGTTGAAGGAGTCCCGACGGTTTCTGATGTTCGTACTTCACCTTCTGACAAGTTAAGCACCGAGATACATACTCCGCAATATCACGCTTCATACCCGGCCACCAAAACGAGGTCTTCAAATCATGGTACATCTTCGTGGATCCAGGATGAACTGCGTACTTACCCTTGTGAGCCTCCTGTAAAACTTCTTGTTTCAACTCTTCATTCGGCACAACCAGCCGTCCTTGAAATCTCCAAACATCATTCTCATCCTTTACAACATCTTGGTTGCCAACCAAATCACGGACTAACTCTTCATCTTTCTGAGCCTCCTTAATTCTACTGATCAATTCATTCTCCACCTGTATATTTCCCAATCTTATGCTCTTCCCTCTCTCGTCTACCGATAAGTTCAAGTCTCGAAAGGCCTCAAACAATTTCAGCTCTTCTATCATCAGAGTTGCAGTGTGCAGTGTCTTCCTGCTCAGGGCGTCAGCTACCACGTTTGCCTTTCCTGGGTGGTACTTAAGTTCAAAATCATAGTCCTTCAGAAATTCCATCCAGCGTCGTTGCCGCATATTCAACTCCTTCTGATCGAACAAGTACTTCAAACTCTTATGATCGCTGAACACGTCAAACTGCGAACCATACAAGTGGTGTCTCCAGATTTTAAGTGCGAACACTATAGCTGCTAACTCCAAATCGTGCGTAGGATAATTTTCTTCGTGAGGCTTAAGTTGTCGAGATGCGTAAGCTACCGCCATACGATCCTGCATCAACACGCATCCAAGTCCTTTCAGCGACGCATCGCAGTATACTTCGAACCTTCGAGTAGGATCCGGAATCGTGAGTACGGGAGCACTCGTTAATCTGCTCTTCAGTTCCAAGAAACAATCTTCAC